>CAUYPK010127451.1:0-85740 GCA_963574355.1 Loris lydekkerianus
TACCTAGATACAGCCAATGTGGTACCATGCCACTGGCCCGACCCTGTCACTCACCTCTTCCCCCGCCTTCTTTCCCTGCCCCTTCTCCACAATAAAAAAATAAATAAATTCAAAAAATAAATAAATAAATAAATAAATAAATAAATAAATAAACACTTCTGAGGGCGGTGCCTGTGGCTCAGTGGGTGGGGCGCCAGCCCCACATACTGAGGGTGGTGGGGTGCTGGCCCCGGCCAAACTGCAACAACAATAACAACAAAAATAGCCAGGCGTTGTTAGCGGGCGCCTGTAGTCCCAGCTACTCGGGAGACTGAGGCAAGAGAATCACTTAAGCCCAGGAGTTGGAGGTTGCTGTGAGCTGTGACGCCACAGCACTCTACCCAGGGCGATACAGTGAGACTCTGTCTCTTAAAAAAAAAAATTTCTGAGAAGGCGGCCCCTGTAACTCAGTAGGTAGGACGCCGGCCACAAACTCCTAGCCTGGATGGTTTGAACCTGGCCCAGGCCTGCCAAACAACGACAACTACAAAAAAAAAAAAAAAATAGGCGGGCGTTGTGGCAGGCGTCTGCAGTCCCAGCTACTTGGGAGGCTGAGGCAAGAGAATCGCTTAAGCCCAAGAGTTTGAGGTTGCTGTGAGCTGTGACGCCACAGAGGCGTCTGCCGAGGGGGACATAAAGAGAGCCTGTCTCAAAAAAAAAAAACATTTCTGAGAAGCACATCTGGCAACCTAGCCCCTCAAGGAATTGTGACCGGGCCCAACCACTCTTCAAATGGTCCCCAATCTGCCCCTCTGCTGTCTCCCTCCCTCTGAAGAAGACCTGGAAATGTTGCAAGTGACATGATGCAAACATGACCACAGCTGTGTCTGGGTACCTCCCTCCCTTGACTGACTTTCTGGCCCAGATTCCTCTGCACCAACAAACAGGGACTTAAGTGGACACCTTTTAAGTGGACACCTTAGAAGACAGTGCCCTAAACAGAACCATAGTTGGCTTCTGAATGTCCTCCTCAGCCTCCCTGGCCAGTTGAGCTGTTCCAGCCTTCAAAGGGGTACTTAGAAATGTTTGCAGGAGATGCATCCACTGACCAGGCCCTAAGCACGTGACTCAGCAGACCCTGGACACTGAGCCTCAGGCCTCCCTGGTCATCCTGGACCCATCTTCCCCTGTGGAAGGAGCTTAGTAAACACTGGGAGACACAGGGCATAGTGGCTCATGCCTGTAATCCATCACTCTGGGAGGCCAAGGTGGGAGGATTGCTTGAGCTCAGAAGTTCAAGCTCAGAGGCTCCAGACTAAACAGGAATCAGCCTGTTCTCTACTGAAAATAGAACACAAAACAAAAACTAGCTGTGCGTGGTGGTGGGTGCCTGTAGTCCCAGCTACTCAGGAAGCTGAGACAAGAAGATTGCTTGAGCCCAAGAGTTTGAGGTTTCTGTGAACTATGACACCACAGCTTTCTGCTACTGTACCTAGGACGACAGAGTAAGACTGTCAAAAACAACAACTCAGTGTCTATAGCTCAGCACCTAGGGCACCAGCCACATACACTGCAGCTGGCAATTTCAAACCCAGCCCCGGGCCAGTCAATGACAACTACAATAAAAAAAATAGCCGGGCGTTGTGGGGGGCACCTGTAGTCCCAGCTACTTGGAAGGCTGAGGCAAGAGAATCACTTATGCCCAAGAGTTTGAGGTTGCTGTGAGCTATGACATCATCACACTCTACCGAGGGCGACATACTGAGACTCTGTCTCAAAAGAAAAGAAAAAACAAAACACTGGGAGGCACTTTTTCAATCCAGGCCCCATGGGGCCAACCCACAAGTATTTCTGTCCAGCCTGGGCTAGTCATGGACTAGTGGAGGGGTTTAGTAGTCTTTTCAAGGATTCTTTCTTTTTTTTTTTTTGAAGACAGAGTCTGACTGTTGCCCAGGCTAGAGTTCTATAGTGTCAGCCCAGCTCACAGCAAAACTGAAACTCCTGGGCTCAAGTGATCCTCCTGCCTCAGTCTCCCAGAATGCTGGGACAACAGGTGCCCACCATGCCAGGCTAATTTTTCTTTCCTTTCTTTTTTTTTTTTTGAGACAGAGTCTTACTTTATTGCCCTTGGTAGAGTGCTGTGGCATCACAGCTCACAGCAATCTCCAATTCCTGGGCTTAGACGATTCTCTTGCTTCAGCCTCCTGAGTAGCTGGGTCTACAAGTGTCCGCCACAATGCCTGGCTATTTTCTTGTTGCAGTTTTGCCGGGGCTGGGTTTGAACCCGCCACGCTCGGTATATAGGGCAGGCACTCTACCCACTGAGCCACAGGTACCACCCAAGGCCAATTTTTTTATTTTTAATAGAGATGGAGTCTTGCTTTGTTCAGGCTGGTCTCGAACTCCTAAGCACAAGCAATCCTGCTTTCTCAGCTTCCCAGAGTACTAGGATTACAGATGTGAGCCACCATGCCTGGCCTTCAGGAAGGAATCTTAAAGACCAGCACCTAAGCAGGACTGGGACAAGTCAGTGTATCCTCATCCAGGCTCTCTGCCAGCTTGAGCCTATGTCCCCTCCCATGGTGGAAGAATACAATGGCTAGGGCACATCAGAACAGCATTCAGGCCACAGTCACACCACCCAAGACATGTGGTCTTGTCCACATTATCAGAGGGGATTAGAAATGCTTTTTTCATAGCATTACCAGAGAACAAAAACCAACTGAATAAAAATAAATTATTTTGGTTGGTGCTTCCTAAAACAGGCTCCCACCCAAGACCATTGCCATACCCTCAAGGCTCCTACCCCAGAGCTCCTTGGGGTGACCCTGGCATGTCCATGCTGATCAGGAATTAGAAATGTTTTCAGGGGATACTTTGTTTGACAGAGCCGTAGGCAAGACAGTGACAAGGCTGAGGGTGGATTTCTTGGGCCTCCATGTCTGGCCCAGCCCTGTTGTGGCTTCCACAGAAGGCTGTAGAAACTTCTCAAGATGCACTCCCATGACTAGGATCCATGGCATCCTTTGAGGGTCTATCTGTCCAGTCCAGGCCAGATGGGGACATGGGTCCTGGGCTCCGTGAAAGGGGCATATACACAAGGCAACCCCCAAATGCAAAAGGAACCAGGGAACTCACAGATGGAAGCATAGTCTTGGGCGGCAGCAAGACAGGTAAATATGCACACCTGTTATCTCCCAGCCTGGGACTTATCTACCAAAGGGAATGGATATCCATGAAAGGTGTATAAAATTTGATGTCAATTATCCAGAACAGGCAAGAACGCTATGTGTTATACCTATAATTTATAAGATAACATCATGGCCCCTTTGATCTAGTACAAAAGTTATGGTCAGTACATCTTACGTGAGAGAGGGTAAACAAAGTAAAACTCAGGAGGCTTTCTCAGGACTGACGTTAATCAGAAGTTAACATGGCAGAGCAGCATCCCAAGATGAAGTCACTTTTGTCTCCATAGGTACCTTTTCAGGAGGCACCACCAGGTGTGTTGAGTACCAGGACCCAGGTAGAACCATAGCCTGGCCTGGGTGCCTGCCCTGAGTATCTCTGGCTAGACTGTGCCTGTCCCTTCTACCAAATGATGATTTAGAGAAATGTATAGGTGTACGTACAGTGATCAGCTCCCATGTGGAACATAGGGAGGACCCAGCGCAACCTCCAAGGGTCCCTTTGTCCACTCCAGGACAGTGCCCTACCTTTGAAAGGCACCTTGAATATGCTGGTCGAAGGAGCCATCCGTAAGGCTCACTGTCTGACCAAGTCCAATCTCTACCATCAGAGGAATACTTTAAAACATTGTTGGTATCTCCCATGGAACAGCCCCATTCCCCAGACCACCCTCACTGGCCCCACTGCTCACTCCTTCTAGACTTTCAGGGTGCCTCCTTGGGCCTCTCTGGCCAGTCCAGATGATCCCTCTCTTTAGAGCAGCATTCCCAAACCTTTTAGGCACCAGAGACCATTTTCATGGAAGACAATTTTTCCATTGGGAGTGGACATTAAATTCTTGTAAGACACATGCAACCTAGTTCTCTTGCACACACAGTCTGCAAGAATGTTTGAGCTCCTATGAGACTCTAACATAGCCAATGATGTGACGGGAGGTAGAGCTCAGGTCCTGAGTGATGCGAGTGATAGGGAACAGCTATAAATACAGATGAGGCTTTGTTCCCTCACCAGCTTCTCACCTCCTGCTGTGCAGCCCACTTCTTCCCACGACATGGACCAGTATGGTCCTTGGCCTGGGGATTGGGGACTTTATAGGGTGACTTAGAAAATTTTTGGAGAGCACACCTGGCAAGCAGGCCCCATGTGTGACTGAAAGCAGACCCAGATTGCCCCAGTACTTCTCTCATTTTTTTTTTTTTTTTTTTTTTTGTGTGTATGTGAGACAGAGTCTCACTCTACTGTCCTAGACTAGAGTGCCATAGTGTCGTAACTCACAGCAACCTCAAACTCCTGGGCTCAAGCAACCCTCTTGCCTCACCCTCCTGAGTACCTGGACTACAGGTGCCCGCTACCACACCCAATTAGTTTTGGGGGTTTTTTGTTCGTGTTTTTTAAAATTAAATAGCATGATTTTTAAAAATTAAATGATTTTTTTTAATTAAATAGCATGATTTTTTTTTTAAACCCATTAGTTTTCTAATTTTAGTAGAGATGGGGTCTTGTTCTTACTCAGGCTGGTCTCAAACTCCTGAGCTCAAGTAATCCTCCCACCTCAGCCTCCCAGAGTGCTAGGGTTACAGGTGCAAGCCACCTCTCCCAGCCCCTCAATAGCTCTTAAGACAGCTGTGCCAGGGCCTGAGAGAAGGAGGAACAAAAGAGGAGAGGAAAGACATAGAGGGAGGGGCAGGGTGAGGCTTTCAAATCTAAACCTTGGGCTTGGCTGGGTGCAGTGGTGTCACATAAGGTCTGGTGTGAGAATTTAGGCCAGCACATCACCTGCAAGGCCTTGGGCCATAGCTCACCTAGGCTTGTTGACTTTTCTGGGTCATAAATTGTATTCCCTTCCAAAAAAAAAACAAAACTCCCCATACTTACACTGTTGCCTGTCTTAGAAGTGGCATTTTAATAGCTTTTGTTAGTGGTGGCAGCAGCAAGAGGAAGGGGAAAGTCTGTCCTGTCCTAGAGCAAGGGGCTCAAGCTCCAAGGGTCATACCAGCAGGTCTAACCATTCTTGTTCCATTGAACTGAGGCCAGGAAGGTCCGGATTTCCATAGGCTGTAGCGTGACAGTGGCCGAATCCAACAGATGGGGAGTGGAGTAGAGTGTGGGGCCTGGGGAGGTTCAGGGGTGGGGGTAGGAATGGAATGCAGACCTCCTCTGCCTCACCCGGTTGTGCTCCCACCCCTGGGCCTAACACAACAATCCATCCCTAAATCTGTCCCCAGGGCCTCCCAGACCCTTAAACTACTTATCTGGCCCGAGTATCATGCCCAGGTCCTCAAATCCCCCCTACTGCCTAGCCATAGTCCTCATACCCTCTGGTCAAGACCAGTGGTAAAGGACACCCTCCCAGAACGAGACAATGATGGTGACTCTTGTTCTTGGGACTAAACTCCATCCCAGATCCCTAAGCCCCTAACTTAGATGTGGACATTGCCTCAGACCTTCAGGCTCCATACTGGATGCTGGCCAACAATCGTAGGTTTCACATGTAACACCCCACTGCAGGCAAGACCCCATCCCCTACTCTTGGCCAGGACCTCACCTGAGTTCAGTGTCCACTTGAGCCTGGAGGCAGAAACCCGGAGCTGGTTGGCTGCCAGCGTGGTCTCCTGAAGGCGGGTGATAGTGAAGGCGGAAAACATGTCCTGTAGGGAGTGGATCGGTCCAGGTGAGTGCGGGTAAAGCACCTGGATTTCCCCTGTCCCCTGCCCTCTTCCCTATCTCTAATCTCTTTTCCAATTCTGCCTTTCTCACCCGCAAGTCCAAGGTCACTGGGGAGCTCAGGTTGCGTCCTGAATCCTCCCCCAGCGCAAACTGGTGTTCCAAGCGCAGCAGGAGCATCTCCGGGCCCCAGCGAGCCAGTGTGAGCAGGCGCACTGAGGGCGGTAGCTCCCTCCGCAGCCCCGAGTACTGTAGGGGGAAGGGGACCGGCGTGACTGAGTTGGAAACCGGCGGGAGGACTGAGGCAATGAGAGGATAAAGTGATCCCAAGCTGGCGGAGGGTCCCAAGATGAACGCCTCCGCCCAGAAGGGACAAAACTCTTCCGGCCTGAGACCCTGTGGTGTTAAGGTAATGTGGGAAGCTACTGAGAACGGGAGAGGCGGGGCTGGCCAAGGGGAGAGGTGAGGCAGCACTGGACCTGCACAGGGAGGGGGTGAGTGATGAGGCTTACAGGGTAATCGGCCTGGCTTTAGCAAGACAGGGCGGGGCGGGGCGAGGAGACAGTTAAAGGGATGAGCTGGGACTTTGCCCTGACACAGTCCAGTTGCTTTGGGGCTAGGCAGGGACTACCCTGGACTTGGGGCTGAGTGGAACTAGTTATAGCCTCCCCAGGACAAATTAGGGAAGGGGGCGGGCCAGGTGGTTCTCCGCTGAGCCCAGGAGGGCGCCTACTCAACAACGCCCCCTGTAGGCTGCATTCCGGTCCTCTCTTTCTGCCCCCTGCTGCCCCTCACCTGCAGGCGTGGAGCGACCCCGAGGTTGTAGGGGACGCCGCCACCCGGGGCCAGCACCACCTGCGGAGCCAGGACCACCTTCTCTGCCAGCAGACGGTGCCCAGCGGCCGCAGCCTGAAAGGTGTCCAGCAGCACCAGGTGGCGCCCTCGCACCCACGCCCCTGACCCCAACTCCATCAGTGGCTCCCCCACTCCACGTCTGTCATCGTTCAGCAGCTTTCGGTGCACCTGGGAGGAGAACGGCCAGGAGAGGGTGAGGGTCGTGAGTCGATCAGGCGACCCTGGGCCAGAAATTGAGTAAAGGCTTGTGAGAATGTCAAGAAAAATTTAAAGGGTGGTGGGTAACAGATAAGAATGAAGGTGAGGCTCTGGTATGGAGACCCCAGCAGAGGAGGGATCTAGGACAGAGGGAGGTAAGTACCTAATGCAGGACCCAGATAGGGCACATTTGGGGTGTGGGTGGGGAGAGAACTGGGTAGAGATTGGATAAAAACTGTAGGAAAGCTCACATATAAGAATAGAGTTCTTGAGGACTAGGACCACAAGCAGAAGGCTGTTTTCTGGGCCAGAAACAGTTTTCAATATTCAGCAGGATGACTGGGATGGGAGGACATTGGCTTGGATGGGGCGCTGACCTACTCACCATGAGCTCCAGGGAGCCATCTCTCATACTGCTACCCCCCTGGGACCGGTCAGTCAGCACTGTCAGCTGCACTTGCCCATCCTGGGAGGTGAGGGGTGACAGTGAGGGGCAGAGGTTCCAGCCAGCCCCAGCCTCAGGCACTTAGGAGATGATTTACATAAAGGGTGGCTCCCACTCTGTAGAGGTGGGGAGAGGCAGGATAGGAGAGGTACCGTGATATAAATCCGGCTGTTCACTGGGTAGTAGTTTCCTGCCACCTCCTCCGTCTGGTTCAGGTCCCAGGTGGGTCGATAATTCCGCCTGGGGGTGGGTGTGATTTGGTCATGTTGGGGGTCTATTTTCCCTACTTTTCATTTTCCCTTCCCCCTCTCCCTCCCACACTCATGTGATCAGAATATGCTTCTACTGCCTCTGGGCCCCAGCACACCACAAGCCACCCTTCTATGCCCTCAGTCAATCCTACCTCCTCTCCAGGATTTCCCGGCCATTGCTGTCTGTGTAGAAGCGTTCATTTGTCTTTAGTGGTGTGTCAAACCGGCTAATGACCTCCTTCCCCCAGGAATCACTGTAACAGATGGGATGTCAAGGTTATCAGCTTCACCTAAAACCCACTCTGTCCTTGCCCCCACACCTCAGTCCCAGCCTGTACCACTCACATCACAGGTATCGGCCCCACCGTCCACTCCAACTCTAGATGCTGCTGTCCTGGGTACAGGCGAACCACCTGGGAACACCAGGCTGAGAAGTTCTGGTGCACCTCCTGCACCAAGTCTGTCTGTGGACAAGGGGCATGAAGGGCAGGTATCAGCTCACATCTGAGCAGAGGTGAGCCCTGCAAATGTCCCCCTAACCCTGGCTTTGAAACCCATAAATGCCTTTTTGAGGGTCAACCCCACTAACAGCATGGAAACTCCACCCACCTTCTCACCTGCCTAGGTGTGATGGACACATTTTCTATTTCAGTCACTGCCACATAATTCTTTTTTTTTTTTTTTTTTTTTATGGAAACAGAGTCTCACTTTACCACCCTCAGTAGAGTGCCATGACATCACAGGATTAACAGCAACCTCCAGCTCTTGGGCTTACATGATTCTCTTGCCTCAGCCTCCCAAGCAGCTGGGACTATAGGCACCCGCCACAATGCCTGGCTATTTTTTTGTTGCAGTTTGGCCGGGGCTGGGTTTGAACCCTCCACCCTTGGTATATGGGGCTGGCGCCCTACTCACTGAGCCACAGGCTCTGCCCTGCTGCCACATAATTCTTGATTGTGGCATGCATGCTTTCCGTCCACCATTCCACCATGTCCCCTCCTTAGAACAGGATTCTAGCTTGGCACACAGATAATTGGAATAAAGACTATATTGTACAGTCTTTTCTGCAGATATCAGTAGCTGTGTGGCCATGCTTTGCTTCCCCATATGAAGAATAACCGAAGTGGTGTGAATACTATTCCTTGACCCTTTCCCTCTGCCCCTGGCTCAAATGCAGATGTTATAGCTGGAGTTTTAGCAGCCATCTTGGACAATGAGGTAGAAGCTGAATGTTGAAGAAGGCAGAGTAATGAGAGCAAAAGGGCCTGGGTGGCTGTGGAACCGCCCCACCTTCCCTGGATGGCCCAGCCAGACTTTCTATTAGAAGGAAAGAATCTTCAGGCCAGGCATGGTGGCTCACCCCTGTAATCTTAGCACATTGGGAGGCCGAGGCAGGTGGATCACTTGTGCTCAGAAGCTCAAGATCAGGGTGGCGCCTGTGGCTCAGTGAGTAGGGCACCAGCCCCATATGCCAAGGGTGGCGGGTTCAAACCCAGCTCTGGCCAAACTGCAACAACAAGAAAATAGCCGGGCGTTGTGGCAGGCACCTGTAGTCCCAGCTACTCGGGAGGCTGAGGCAAGAGAATCGCTTAAGCCCAGGAGCTGGAGGAAGCTGTGAGCTGTGTGATGCCACGGCACTCTACCAAAGGGCCATAAAGTGAGACTCTGTCTCTATTAAAAAAAAAAAAAAGAAAGAAAAGAAAGAAATGATGGATCTACAAGCTAAAGAACACCAAAGGTTGCTGACAGCCATCAGAAGCTAGGAAAAAGGCATGGGATGGATTCTCCCCTGGAGCCTTCACAAACCAATACTATTGACACTTTGGTTTTGGATTTCTGACCTCCAGAACTATGTAGGAATAAACTTCTGTTGTTGCAACCACCTTGTTTTTGTTTTGTTTTGTTTTGGTTTTGGTTTTTTTCAGAGTCTAACTCTTGTCATCTAGGCTGGAGTGCAGTGGCATCATCATAGCTCACTGCAACCTCAAGACTCCTGGGCTTGAATGATTCTCCTTCCTCAGCCTCCTGAGTAGGTGCTACTACAGACACCTACCTATATGCTCAGCTAATTTTTTCTCTGTTTAGTAGCGACAACATCTCACTCCTGTTCAGATTGATCTCAAACACCTGACCTCAAGTGATGCTCCTGCTTCAGCCTTCCAGAAGCTAGTATTACCGGTATGAGCCACCGTGCCTGGCCTGTAAACCACCAACTTTGTGGTTAATTTATTATAGTAGCCCAAAGAAACTAATATACTGTACAGGAGTGAGGTCTCCCTCATCAGACTATAGTTCCCTAAGGATGAAGTAAATAACTTGGGTAGAAACTAACTTTTCTGAGCCAGGCTTCGGATGACAGCATAGGGTTGAGAATCTCAGGAGGTTCCCTTCAAGGCTTAGGCTGAGGTTAAGCTTTATATCGTAAATTAGCACTTGCTGGTAATGCTCCAGTACTTGCCCAGGGTGGTATGGATGTTGCTGCCTAGTGCCTGAAGCTTTTGGTTCAGCTTGTCCTTCTTCCTAGTGGGCTGAGGGGCAAGGTCTCTAATTCACTTTTTTTCTTTTCTTTTCTTTTCTTTTGAGAAAGAGTCTCAGTTTGTCACCCTGGGTAGAATGCTGTGGCATCATAGCTCACAGCAAACTCAAACTCTTGGGTTCAAATGATCCTCTTGCTTCAGCCTCCTGAGTAGCTGGGACTATAGGTGCCCGCCACAACATCTGGCTTTTTTTTTTTTTTTTTTTTGTATGAAAGGCTTTTATTGGTGAGGGAGGGGTGCTGCAGAGCAGCACCAAGGAAGAGAGAAAAGAAGAGAGAGAGGGGGGAGAGAAGAGAGAGAGAGGAAAGGAGGAGGGGAGAAACGGGGAGAGACAGAGGAGAGAGAGGAGGGGAGAAAGATGGGGAGAGAGAGAGACTTTTATTTTTTTAGAGACAGTTTGTTTCTTTCTTTTTTTTTTTTTTTCTTGAGACAGAGTCTCAAGCTATCGCCTTGGGTAGATTGCTGTGCCATCACAGCTCACAGCAACCTCAAACTCTTGGACTTAAGTGATTCTCTTGCCTCAGCCTCCCAAGTAGCTGGGACTACAGATGCATACCTCAATGCCTGGCTACTTTTTTTGTTGCAGTTGTTATTGTTGTTTAGCAGACCTGGGCTGGGTTCAGACCAACTACCCTCAGTGTATGTGGCCAGTGCCCTACCAATTGAGCTATGGCACCACCTAGAGACAGTTTCTTGCTGTTCATCAGTCTAGTCTCAAATTCATAAGCTCAAGCAATCCACTCGCCTTGGCCACCCAGAGTGCTAGGATTATAGGTGTGAGCCACTGTGACCAGCCAAGGTCTCCATTTATCTACAGAACTTTTTTCAAATCCTTGGCCACTAGGAAAGGAATCAAGAACAAATAACCTGGGCCAGGCTTGGTGGCTCACACCTGTAATCCTAGCACTCTCAGAGGCCAAAGTGGGTGGATTGCCTGAGCTCACAGGTTTGAGACCAGCCTGAGCAAGAACGAGACCTCTAGGGTGGCACCTGTGGCTCAAAGGAGTAGGGCGCTGGTCCCATATGCCAGAGGTGGCAGGTTCAAACCCAGCCCTGGCCAAAAACTGCACAAATAAATAAATAAAAATAAAAAAGATATTAAAAAAAAAAAAAAGAACGAGACCTCATCTCCAAAAATAGACAGGCATTGTCGAGGGCACCTGTAGTCCCAGCTATTAGGGAGGCTGAGGCAAGAGAATCACTTGACCCCAAGAGTTTGAGGTTGCTGTCAGCTGTGATGCCACTGCACCGAGGGTGACAAAATGAGACTCTGTCTCAACAAAACAAAACAAAAAAACAGTAACCTGAACCCAGATCCTGATGTTGGCAATGGAAAAAGGACCTGAATTTGACCCCAGCCCAGGGATGTCCTACTCTGCCAAGCTAGGCGAGGGCCACAATCCTAGGGACTCCTTGGATAACTTCTACCCTCCCACATACACAATGAAGAAAGAGCATTTCACATCTCAAAACACCTGCCTGTCAGTCAATTCATCTGATCCTCCTACCCTCTGAAGCCCATGGGCAGGGATTATGATTCCTCATTACAAATGAGAAAATTAAGTAATATATAGGCAAACTGGCACCATGTTTAGCAGATAAGAGGCCCTAAACTAGAAAGAGACAGGTCTGTAGGCTTTAAGCCAACGATATTCCTCCTTCTCCACGGGCCTCTTTTTCTCAAAACCCCTCTCAGCCCCAAGACAGGACCCTCAGCCATGTCTGGACTGTCATATTTTTAGACCTGGAGAAGGCAAATATATGACCAAAGGGCTGAGGGCATTGAAATTTATAAAGCACCTTGAGAAGCTGTTGGATGTAAAAAAAAAAAAAAAGAAAAGAAAAAAAAGAAAGAAAGAAAAGAAAGAAAAAGGAAAAGAAAGAAAGTTATAAAGCAAAGCAAAGGAGATGTATGTAAAATTACTTCCTTCTATTTTAGAGATGTTTTCTTCAGTCCTCAACTGGTGAAGTGAGCTCATCTGCTGACTTAGATCTGGGATATTTCTCCACACTTCTGATGCTGTTTGTATTGTATTCTGAACTGTTAGCAGTTCAGAAAACTCATAAAAATTTTAATCCTGCTTTCACCTCTTGTTGGCTGTGTGCTCTTGGTTTAGGAATTGTAGGGATTTCTCAGATTAGTGTCTCTAACTTTACACAGGAGAAAAAGAAGGCTTAGGGGTTAAATGACTGAGGAAAGGTCAAAAAGTACACAGAATTTCATTGTCAAAGAGATTAGATTTTATGGTAATGCACACGGCAGGATGCATTGGCTCATGCCTAAAACCCCAGCATTTTGGGTGGCTGAGGCAGGAAGATTGCTTGAGGCCAGGAGTTCAAGACCAGCATGGGGAATGTAGCACAATCTCGTGTCTACAAAAAACAAACAAACAAACAAAAAAAAAAAAAAAAAACTCATGCATATGCCAAAAATTGAATATTTTCTTTTTTTTGTTTTTTCAAAAATTGAGTATTTTCAAAAGAAGGCATGAAAATTACTGAAGTTGGTGCTGGAAGAACTGGATAACCACATGTAAAAGACCAAAACTGGACCCAAACATTTCACCACTTACAAAAATTTATTCAAGAGAGATAAAATATAAGGCACAAAACGATAAAAATCCTAGAAGAAAGTGTGGGAAAAACTCTTGAAGATGTTGACTGGGGAAAGATTTTATGAAGAAGACTTCCATGGCTATTGCAAGAACAACAAAAATAAACAAATGGGATTTAATTAAACCTAAAAGCTTCTGCACAGCCAAGGACACAATAATCAAAGCAAGGCCATGAGCAGTGGCTCATGCCTGTAACCCTAGCACTCAAGAGGCCAAGGCAGATGGATTGCCCTGAGCTCACAGGTTCAAGATGAACCTAAGCTAGAGCAAGACCCTCTCTCTAAAAATAGCTGGGTGTTCTGATGGGCACCTATAGTCTCAACTATTTGGGAAGCTGAGGCAAGAGAATTGCTTGTGCCCAAGAGTTGGAGGTTGCTGTGAGCTATGACAACACAGCACTCTACCGAGGGTGACAAAGTGAGACTCTGTCTCAAAAAAATGAAAAATAAAAAAACAATCAAAGCAAATAGACAATCTTTGGAATGGGAAAATATATTTGCATATTATGAATCCAACAAAGGCTTGATGACTACTATCTGTAGAGAACTCAAATTAATCAACAAATTACATCTATCACTGGGCAAGCGATGTGAACAGAACCTTCTCTGAGGAAGATAGACAAGTGGCTAACAAACATGAAAAAATGCTCATCCTCCATGATCATCAGAGAAATGCAAATCAAAACCATCCTGAGATATCACCGAACCCCAGTGAGAATAGTCCACATTACAAAGTCTCAAAGCTTCAGGTGCTGGCATGGATGTGGAGAGAAGGGAACACTTTTACACTGCTGGTGGGACTGCAAACTAATATAGGCTGTTTGGAAAGAAGTATGTAGAATCCTCAAAGAACTCAAATTAGATCTCCCACTTGACCTCACAATCCCACTACTAGGCATCTACCCAGAAGGAAAAAAATAATTTTATCACAAGAACATTTGCACTAGACTTTTTATCACAGGTCAATATACAATTGCCAAAATGTGGAAACAACCTAAATGCCCGGTAACCCAGGAATGGATTAATAAGCTGTGTTATATGTATATGTGGAATACTATTTAGCCATTAAAAAGATGGACACTTTACATCTTTTTTATTAACCTGGATAGAGTTGGAACTAATTCTTCTTAGTAAAGTATCACAGGAATGGAAAAGCAGGAATCTAATGTACTCAGTTCTAATATGAAGCCAGCAGACAGTCTAATACATGTCCATATAAGGGGAAAACTCAAATCAATTCAAGGTGGGGAGCAGGGGAACAAGAGAGCGGGGAGAAGGTAAGGGGATGGGTGTGCTCCAACTTAATGAGCACGATGTTAGGGTGTATGGCACACCTCTTGGGAATGGGACATAATTATAAGAGGGGCTTTACTTAACAAATGAGAACAATGTAACCTAATTCATTGTACCCTCAATTAATCTGCAACCTTTTTTTTTTTTTTTTTGAGACAAAGTCTCAAGCTGTCGCCCTAGGTAGAATGCCGTGGCGTCATAGCTGGCGTCATAGCTAACAGAAACCTCCAACTCTTGGGCTTAAGCAATTCTCTTGCCTCAGCCTCCCAAGTAGCTGGGACTACAGGCACCCTCCACAACATAATCTGAAACAATTTTTTTAAAAAAGAAATTAAGTCACCTAGATAAAAAAAAAAAAAAAGAAAAAAAATTACTGAAATCATCCATAACTCCAACTCAGTACATTTTTCCTCCATCATAGAACAAATTGCTGATTCTCTTTTTTTTCTTTTTTTTGAGACAACATCTCAAGCTATCATCCTGGGTAGAGTGCTATAACATCATAACTCACAGCAACCTCCAACTCTTGGGCTCAAGCGATCCTCTTGCCTCAGTTTTTACTATTTTTAGTAGAGACAGGGTCTTCCTTTTGCTCATATTGGTCTTGAACTTGCGAGCTCAGGCAATCCACCTGCCTTGGCCTCCCAGACTGCTGGAATTACAGGCATGAGCCACCACGCCTGGCCTTTTTTTTTTTTTTTTTTTTTTGAGACAGAGTCTCACTCTGTTGTCCTGGGTAGAGTACCATGGCATCATCTTAGCTCACAGCAATCTCAGTCTCTTGGGTTCAAGAGAACCTCTTGCCTTAGCTTCTCAAGTAGCTGGGATTGTAGGCGCTGCCACAACACCCCACTAGTTTTTCTATTTTTAGTAGAGAAGGGTCTCATGTTGCTCAGGCTCGAACTCATGAGCTCAAGCAATCCACCTGCCTTGAACTCTCAAGAGTGCTAGGATTATAGGCGTGAGGTACCCAGCTGGTGTTTTAATAGTTGAACACCAGATTTGAAATTGACTTGATTTTGTTACAGAACCCCAAATACAGTCTCATGTACCCTATATACAGCTAAAGCCAAACACTGAGACATCAATGTTTGGAGATAGAGAAAAGTTTATTGAATTTGGCCCAAGTGAGAAGATGGGAGAACAAAATCTCTTAGATTCATCTTTCCAAAGAAATGAAGTAGGGAGCTTTTATCTAGCTAGGGAATAAAATGGGGAAGAATTTTTTTTTTAATTTCAGAATGTTATAAGGGAAAGAAATATTTTGGTTATAGAAACTGCTTTGGGGGCAGGCTGTAATCCTAGCACTCTGGGGGACAGAGGCAGGTGTATTGCCTGAGCTTACAGGTTCGAGACCAGCCTGAGCAAGAGCGAGACCCCATCTCTAAAAATAGCCAGATGTCGTCGTGGGCGCCTGTAGTCTCAGCTACTTGGGAGGCTGAGTCAAGAGAATCAATTGCTTGAGCCCAAGAGCTTGAGGTTGCTGACGCCACAGCACTCTCCCAAGGGCAACAGAGTGAAACTCTGTCTCAAAAAAAAAGAAAAAAAGAGGCTCAGCGCCTGTGGCTTAAGCGGCTAAGGAGCCAGCCACATACACCTGAGCTGGTGGGTTCGAATCCAGCCTAGGCCACCAAACAACAATGACGGCTGCAACCAAAAAATAGGTGGAAGCAGGAAAATCGCTTGAGCCCAGGAGGTGGAGGTTGCTGTGAGCTGTGATGCCATAGTACTCTACGCAGGGACAGCTTGAGGTTCTGTCTCAAAAAAAAGAAAAAAGAAAAGAAAATGTCGGGGAACTCTTTTTTTTTTGAGGCAGTCGCCCTGGGTAGAGGGCTATGGCATCACAGCTCATAGCAACATCCAACTCCTGGGCTTAAGCGATTCTCTTGTCTCAATCTCCCAAGTAGCTGGGACTACAGGCGCCCACCACAACGACCGGCTATTTTTTGGTTGTAGTTGTCATTGTTGTTTGGCAGGCCCAGACTGGATTCAAATCCACCAGCTCTGGTGTATGTGGCTGGTGCCCTAGCCACTGAGCTACAGACGCCGAGCCATCCAGTGAGACTATCTTTTATCAAAAAGTTCCAAAACAACAAATGCTGTTATGATGTGAGAGATAGAAACACTTATACACTGTTGGTGGGACTGTAAACTAGTACTTCTTGTATGGAGTTATCTCAAAGAACTAAAAGTAGGCGCTCCATTTGATCCAGCAGTCCAAAGGAAAAAAAGACATTTTATAAAAAAGGCATCTGCACTTGAATGTTTATAATGGCACAATTCACACAAAGATGTGGAAACAACCCAAGTTCCATTAATACATGAGCTAATGAATAAAATGTGGTATATGTATACCACGCAGGATTATTCAGCCATAAAAAAATGGTGATCTAGGGCAGCGCCTGTGACTCTGTGAGTAGGGCGCCATCCCCATATACTGAGGGTGGCAGTTTCAAACCTGGCCCAGGCCAAACTGCAACAAAATAGCCGGGTGTTGTGATGGGCACCTGTAATCCCAGCTACTCAGGAGGCTGACACAAGAGAATCGCCTAAGCCCAAGAGTTGGAGGTTGCTGTGAGCTGTGATGCCACAGTACTCTACTGAGGGCAATAAAGTGAGAAAAAATGCTGGCCTAATACCTTTGGGATTAACCTGAATGGAACTGGAGATTCTTATTCTAAGTAAAATATCACAAGAATGGAAAAACAAACACCAAATGCACTTGTTATTAAATTGGTGCTAATTAGTCAACACTAATGTGCAGATAAGAAAATGACACTCATCATAAATCAAACATGTGGGAAAAGGAAGGGGGAGGGGAGGATGGGTAACTCATACCTTCCAGGTACAGTGGACACTATCTGGGTGATAGGCACACTTACAACTTTGACTCAAAATGTACAAAAGCAATGGTAAGATAGGACTTTTATTAGAAGTTAGAAAGGAATACAGAAGAAGTAAAAAGCACCAGAGGTTCTGGAAGGGGGAAAGAACTGTAGAACTCCCTCGGTTGTCTCCACATGTGCTCTTTCATCTAGGAGTCTTAAGTCTACACAGGGGTCCTCAAATTGCAGCCCGCGGGCCACAAGGCGGTGTGATTGTATTTGTTCCCATTTTGTTTTTTTACTTCAAAATAAGATATGTGCAGTGTGCACAGGAATTTGTTCATAGTTTTTTTTTTTTTAAACTATAGTCTGGTCCCTGCCACAATGCCCAGCTATTTTTTTGTTACAGTTGGCCCCGGCCAGGTTCAAACCCACCATCCTTGGTGTATGTGGCTAGTACCATAACCAATGTGCTATGGGGACTGAGCCAAGTCTCACTCTGTTGCCCCAGGTTACAGTGCCATGTGAACATCAGCCTAGTTCACAGCAACCTCAGACACTCCTAGATTCAAATGATTCTCCTCTCTCAGCCTCCTCAGTATCTAGAACTACTAGGTGCCAACCATAACACCAATAGAATTTTTCTAATTTACTAGAGACGAGGACTCACTCTTGCCCAGGCTGATCTCAAATTCCTAAGCTCAAGGGATTCTCCTGCCTTGGCCTCTCAGAGTGCTAGGATTATTGGCGTGAGCCACTGTGCCTGGTTCCACGCTTGGGTTTTTCCAGCTAAAAGGTCCTTATCATTTCAACTCTTGGGCTCAAGGGATACTCCTGCCTCAGGTTTCCAAGTAGCTGGGACTACAGGACTACTTCTATTTTAACAGGGTCTCAAACTCCTAGCCTCAAGTGATCCTCTAACATGGCCTCCCAAAGTCCTGGGATTACAGGTGTGAGCCACTGTGCCCAGCCTCCAGGCCCTTCTGGATTGACTATTTATTCCTAATCAGCTTGAACAAGGATCCTAGCATGGACTTTGATGTCCCTGGAATATGATCCACATGTTGACTCCTAGTGGGTGCTACAGTCTGGAGGAGACAAGGTAAAGATGAACCATTTGATTTGATAGTCCTATCCCTCCCAATCCTACTGAAGGCTATTTCCACCTCACTCAGCAGGTTGGATTGGATTTTTCCTTTCTTTTCTTTTTATTTTTTTGAGACAGAGACTCAAGTTGTCACCCTAGGTAGAGTGCCCTGGCATCACAGCTCACAGCATTCTCCAACTCCTGGGCTCAAGTGAGTCTCCTTTCTCTGCCTTCCAAGTAGCTAGGACTACAGGTGCCCGCCACAACTCCCAGCTATTTTTTGGTTGCAGCTGTCATTGTTGTTTGGCGGCCTGGGCTGGATTCGAACCCACCAGCTCAGGTGTATGTGGCTGGCGCTTTAGCCGTTTGAGCCACAGGTGCCAAGCCGGATTGGATTTTTCTAATGGGCTTCCATACATAGATAGTGTTCACATACCAGAAGTAAGGGAGATTTTGAGGGAAGGGGGTTTTCAGTCCAGAAGTGATCCCTAGGCAGAAGAGACGGAGAAATGAGACAGGGGCTGGGGAGGGAGGGGAATTGGAGCCGAGACTGTGAAACCTGGAATCTGACACACCCATGGGTGTGAACCCAAGCACTCCAGAAGGGTGGTATTCTGGAATAGAGATGGGATCAGAGTTAGGGGCACACAGGGAAATTCCTAGAAGTGGAGAGGGAGTTAAGGGTGAAGGATGGACCCGAGGAAGAAGCCACTGTAGAAAATGGCCTCATAGCTGGGCACAGTGGCTCACGCCTGTAATCCCAACACTGGGAGGCTGAGGTAGGAGGATTGCTTGAGGTCAGGAGTTCAAGGCTTGTCCGAGTGAGAGTGAGACCCCAACTCATGAAAAAAATGGAAAAACCCAGCTGGGTGTCGCGGCAAGCACCTGTAATCCCAGCAGCTTCAGACTCTGAGGCAGCTGGATGCTCACAGCCTGAGTCTGAGGTTGCAGTGATCTACGATGTCTCTGCTTAGAACATAGGGTAGGGCAGTGCCTGGGGCTCAAAGGGGTAGGGCGCCGGCCCCATATGCTGGAGGTGGCGGGTTCAAACCCAGCCCCGGCCAAAAAAAAAAAAGAACATAGGGTAGAACTCCGTCTCGCCAAAAAAAAAAAAAGAAAAAAAGAAAAGAAAATGGCCTCATACAGCCGGGCATGGTGGCTCACACCTGTAATCCCAGCACTGTGGGAGTCTGAGAAGGGAGAATTGCTTGAGCTCAGGAGTTCAAGACTCACCTGAGTGAGAATGAGACGTTTGACTCATGAAAAACATGGAAAATTCCAGCTGAGCGCCGTAGCAAACGCCTGTAATCCCAGCGTTCCAGAGGCTGAGGCAGTAGGATGCTCACAGCCCATGTCTGAGTTTGCAGTGAGCTACCACACTACTGCACTCTGCCCAGGGCATAGGGTGGCACTCTGTCTCAACAACAAAAAAATAAAATGGCCTCATACAGCTGCTTATTGTTTATGAAGCAGCAAATGTTCTAGCCCCTGGGGAGACAAGGCGAAAGGAGTGAATAGGGAATTTAAGGTCGAGTCAGAATGGGGAGAGGTGTAAAAGAGGGGAGGAGAATGAGATAGTAAGAAAGTGGGTAGAGGTGGAGGGTCAAGGGTGAGTGAGGAAGAGGGGTCAGGGGCACAGAAGAGAAAAGGCAGAGAGTAGGGAGAGGTTGGGGACTTCCAGATACTGAAAGGAATGGTTCTTGGAGGGATGGGGCAAAGATAGCCCAAGTGGGGAACAAGCATAAGGTGTAGAAGGATTATAGGTTAGGATAGGGTCTGAACAGATCATAGGTGGGCCCTGACCTAAGGAATCAGCTTTCAGAGGTAAGGGATGTGCACTGAGTAGGGGAAGGTTAACATTCAGGAGAAGCATGGTCATGGCCAGCAGGAAGCAGGCAGGAGGTGGTGCTGGGAATTGGACTGATGGAACATATAGCCCCTGCAGAAAACATACAGGTGGCAGCCAGACAGGCCAAGGCTGGACAGGAAGAGCTCCAGAGCAAAGATGAAGGCAAACATTAGAGACATCATATAGCCATCCTCATATTTCAAGACCTTGAAGAGGGGAAGGTGGGAATATGGTCTTATACTTCAGCTAGACATCCCAGTACCCACTCACATCCTACTTCTTGTGTGCAAGACAGAGAGAGGAGGTAGCAGCAGTAGCCTCTGGAGAACAGACCCATAAACAGAACTCCCATTATCTTCTTGTAGGTGGCCTGCTGGCTGTCCTCCTTGTTTTGTATGCTCTTAGCAAGTCTAGGTCTAGGTGGGAAAGGAGAAAGAATGGACTCAATTAGCCAGCACCTGTTGAGCAAGGGAGAACAGCACTTCCTGTCCTTATACTAGCAAGACAGATCCTTATATCCCGACATGGGATAAGAGGGCTCCAGTGGGGTGCTCCAGGGCCTTTCTGGCCTATTAATTTGTAATTTCCTAATTCCCAGCTCTACCTTATTCCTAACTCTTATCCTACTCCAAACCTCCTACATGTCCCATTTCAGGGTCCCATCCATTCCCGTTTCTATAGCTTCAGAGCATTGTCCAGGGCCACCTCCTGGCAATGAACTGGCTGAAAGAGAAGTGGAGAACTCTTTTTTGTCTGATAGATGGTTAGGGACTGAGAAATCATAGCTCTGGATCTCCCAGTGGTGGTTTGCATATCACAATAGCTATTTTTTTTTAATTTTTTTTTTTTTTTTTTTTTGAGACAGAGCCTCAAGCTGTCGCCCTGAGTAGAGTGCTATGGCGTTACAGCTCACAGCAACCTCCAACTCCTGGGCTCAAGCAATTTTCCAGCCTCTGCCTCCCAAGTAGCTGGGACTACAGGCGCTCACCACAACACCCGGCAACTTTCACAATAGCTAATTTTTATTGAAAGTTACTTCTCTGCGAGATACATGCTAAACTCTGCACATCAATTTATCCTAACAACCTTATAAGATAAATGCTAGCATTATCTTTTTTGTTTGTTTTTTAACATAGAGTTGCATTCTTGTTGCCCTGGGTAGAGTTGCGATGGCATCATAGCTCATAGCAACCTCAAACTCTTGGTCTTGAGGAATACTCTTTCCCCTGGGAAGCAGCCCCAGCTTCCCAAGTAGCTGGGATGACAGGTGCCCACCACAACACCCAGGTAGTTTTTATTTTAGTGCTGGGATCTGACTCTGGCTCAGGCTGGCCTCAAACTTCTGAGCTTAAGCAAACCACCCACCTCAGCCTCTCTGAAAGCTAGGATTACAGGCATGAGCCACTGCACCAGGCCAATGCTAGTATTATCATCCCACTTTAGAGATGAGGAAACAAACTCAAAAAGGTTAAACAATTTGATCAGGGTTACTTGCCTATAAGTGGTTGGGCAAGGGAATTACAGGAACTTGTGCTCTGAACCACCACTGTGCTGTGACAGCCCCTAGGGTTCCCATTTGAGTTCATGGCACCAGTGTGCTCCTAGTTCCTCCAGATGTCAGCATTGCTCTCCATTATTCCAACCCACAATTCATAGAGCAACCCTATTGTATTCATTCCCCTCCTTCCTTCTCCAGGTCCACTACAAATGCCCTAGTTACGATCTTTGTTACATCCCACCAGGATTCTTTCTCTTTGATGACTTGTATAACCTTATAAAAGGAGCGTAGCACTTTAAAGGAAATCTGAAAATGACAAAAAGGAAAAAGATGGACCTACAACCCAGTTGTATTTTCTTTCTTTTTTTTTTTTTTATTGCGATACAGTCTCATTCTGTTGCCCAGGCTAAATGGAGTGCCATGGCCTAACTCACAGCAACCTCAAACTCCTGGGTTTCAGGGGTGTCCCTGCCTCAACCTCCCAAGTAGCTAGGACTACAGGTTCCTGCCACACCACCTGGCTAATTTTTCTTTTTTCTCTCTTTCTTTCTTTCTTTTTCTTTTTTTTTTTTGAGACAGAGCCTCAAGCTGTTGCCCTGCGTAGAGTGCCATAGCATCACAGCTCACAGCAACCTCCACCTCCTGGGCTCAAGCGATTCTCCTGCCTCCACCTTCCAAGTAGCTGGGACTACAGGCGCCCGCCACAACGTTTGGATATTTTTTGGTTGCAGCCATTGTTGTTGTTTGGTGGGCCCGGGCTGGATTCGAACCCACCAGCTCAGGCGTATGGCTGGTCCCTTAGCCGCTTGAGCCACAGGTGCCAAGCCTAATTTTTCTATTTTTGGTAGAGACAGGGTCTCAACTTTTGCTCAGGATGGTCTTGAACTCCTCAACTCAAGTGATCTTCCCTCCTCAGCCTACAGAAAGCTAGGATTATCCAAGATTCTTATTACCACCATTGTACTTTCTTTCCATCTATCTTTTCCTATACATTGATTATTTTAACATAATTGCGGCCATTTTGTATGATATTTTTATCCTATTTTTTTTCATTTAACATTAACCATAAGTGGCTCGATGCCCATAGCACAGTGGTTATGGTGCCAGCCACATACACTGAAGTTGGCAGGTTCAAACCCAGCCCGGGCCAGCTAACCAACAATGACAACTACAACAAAAAATAGCTGGGCATTGTGGTGGGTGCCTGTAGTCCCAGCTACTTGGGAGAGTGAGGCACCAGAATTGCTTAAGCCCAAGAGTTTGAGGTTGCTGTGAGTTGTGAAGCCACACACTCTACCAAGGGCAACATAGTGAGACTCTGTCTCAAAAAAAAAACCAAAACCATTAATCATAAGTGGTTTTTCATATCTTTATTTTATTTTATTGAGACAGAGTATCACTTTGTCACCCTGGGTAGAATGCTACGGCATCATAGCTCACAGCAACCTCAAAATCCTGGGCTCAAGGGATCTTCTTGCCTCAGCCTCCCAAATAGCTGGGACTATAGGCACCCGCCACAATGCCTAGGTTTTTTTTTTTTGGTTTGTTTTTTTTTGAGACAGTGCCTCAAGCTGTTGCCCTGGGTAGAGTGCTGGGGCATCACAGCTCACAGCAACCTCCAACTCCTGAGCTCAAGCGATTCTCCTGCTTCTGCCTCCCAAGTAGCTGGGACTACAGGTGCCCGCCACAACACCCAGCTATTTTTTGGTTGCAGCCGTCATTGTTGTTTTGCAGGCCCGGGCTAGAATCGAACCCACTAGCTCAGGTGTATGTGGCTGGCACCTTAGCCGCTTGAGCCACAGGCGCCGAGCAGGGTCACTGGTTCTGAAGGAGGTGCTTGGGAGCGGGACAATCTCCGAGGTTTAGAGATGTTTTGCAGCCTGGAGACAAGCCCTCAAGCAACTTGGTAGTTAATGAGATAAGATCGGTAGCTGGTTAGCAAGCAGGTGATGGACCTTGAACATTTGTGATGCAATAGGGTGGGGAAAAAGCACATAGCAATTATTAAGCACATAGCCCTTGTACGTCATCACTGGGCATCCCCCACACCCGTTGTATATTGCTTCAATAAAAGGCCAGGGCAGAGGTACTCAGGGCTTCCCTGCACCTATGGGGAGTCCACCTCTTGCAAGCGTTGTACTTCTAGTTCGTGTCCTGGCTATTTCCTTTGTGCTGTGATAGGGTGCCATAGTGGCACCAACAAGGGACTAGGGTGAGGAGCTAACAGTGCCATCGACATTGCCCAGCTAGTTTTTCTTTCTTTTTCTTTCTTTCTTTTTTTTTTTTTTTTGCAGTTTTTGGCCGGTGTCTGGCTTGAACTCGCTACGTCCGGTATATGGGGCCGACACCCTACTCCTTGAGCCACAGGCACTATCTGCCCAGCTAGTTTTTCTATTTTTAGTACAAGAAGGGGTCTCGCTCTTGCTCAGGCTGGTTTCAAACTCCTGAGGTCAAGCACTCTACCTGTCTCAGCCTCCAGCCTCCCAGAGTGCTAGGATTAGAGGCGCAAGCCACCATGCCTGGCCAACACACCAGTTTAAATAATGTCTCCCTATTATATTTTCATCTTGCATCACTTGGTTATATCGTAGATTGTAATTGCACATATGTGTATGTATATCTGTGACCATTTAGTTAATATCTATTTCCCCACACAACTGTATATACTGTCTTTTCTTCACTGTTCTGTTTCTAGCTCTGGACATGTAGGTGCTCACTAAATTTAGCTTGACTAGCTAAATAAATAAATGAACCCAATACAGTTCGTTTAATAGGGAATCCATAAATAGGGCAATAACTGAGGTCCGGTTGAGCTGGGGGGTCTAAAAGGGACAGAGGATTAGGATGGGGTTCATGCCTCTGTGAGTTCAGGAGCCCTGGCTGGGGATACATGGTCAGGCTGAGACAAGTTCTTCAGCAATATGCCAGGGCCCTTGGAGGTCCTCCCCTTTCCCCCACCCCAGCAATTCCTGTTCATCGGGGCCTTCCCCAGAGGGGATACTGGAGGCAAATGGGGAGGAGCCAGGTCTAGGTCTCCAGAGGAAGTTGCTGGCCACTGTGTTTCCTGAGTTCAAAGAGTGGGTTCTCCTGTTTCTCTGACCCACCCCTTTCCCTCAAGTAGGGTAGGCTTCAGGCCTGGCAATCTACCTCTTTCCTTGACCACTGCCCCTCGTACACAAACACACATAAAAGGATGTGAACCTGCAATTGTCCAATCCCTGTGTCCAAGCAGTCACACAATCTCTGGCCCAGCAGCCCATGAACAAACAGTCACACTGCCAAATCACACATTTAACAATGCATACTCATGTGTGTACCTACAGCATCCACTCACACCCAGCAGTCCTATCTTCTCTGCCTTGTTCAACACAATATTCCCAGCACCTAGAATGGGACTGGCATCTAAAGAGGGCTCAGTGAATACTAGCTGAATTAATCAATTCACCAACAGGCACATACATAAGCACATGCATATACATGCCCACATGTGTACTCACACACATACGCAGATCCTTGTCCCAGCTCAGCAGTCACCTATATATATACACTGACACACACTTAAGGCTAAAAGGCCAGATGTACACCCAGTGCCAGACATAGTACTACTGCAGGTGTTACATGGTATTGTCAGGGTGACCTGATGGTGGCAGCTGGCCAGTAAATGTAACTCAATCTGACCAGGTCTACAGAAGACTTGGAAGAGGGGATACAAATGCAGTCCTGGAGTCCTGAGGCAGCAGAGGTATGAGGAGGGCTGGCTGCAGAGAAAGGCCAAGGTATGTATGGACTGGAGTGTAGTGGACTATATGGACTGGAGTGAAGTGGGGCAGGCCAAACAGTCCTCTCCTCCCCTATCTTCCTGCCAGCTGGGAGGGAAGGGTGGAGGTGCAGGTCTACCAGGCTTTACTTCAGATCCAGAAACCTTAGTGGGGGAATGATCAGAGGCCTCAGCTTCCCCTGCTTGGATGAAAATGAGGGACACTGGTAGGGGGTTTTATGGGTCCTAAGACCTTACCTCCAATCCACAGGTTGGTCTCTCCATCTTGCTAATATTTAACGATGGGGAGGAACATGGAGAATAACTACTTGGAAAGGAGTCTGCAAACTGCCCTGTTTCTCATTCCATCTTTCCATGGAGTTTGTCTGGCCCTAGCAAGACAGCTTATTGGTCCTCCTCCCTCAGAGCCTCCATCGAAAGTCAGCAAGGAGACAAGGAATCCTGATACACTCTTAATCTTCTACCCAGAGACTCTTAGCACCAGGGTAGACTAGTTTAGATCTCAGCTGGGCTGGTAGGCTAGGGGCTTGGTAGGGGTAGGAATCTCAATGATGAAGTCTTCCAGACACTTACTGCTCCAAGATCCTCAAAACCAAGCTCCCCCCTAGGCAAGGATTCTTTCTCCCACACCTCTCTTAATAGCCTAATTCCAGTGTTTTCTACCCCAGGAATCTCAAGAGCGCCTCCGGTCTGGCAGTCCCATGACAGTTAAAGGTGAGAAACAGCAATCCTAGGTTGGTGAGGTGGGAAGACTGGGAAGGGAAAGCCAACTCTCCCTCATCCTTTGAAGGAGATGGGGCTAGGCTGGGACATTGGGAACAAATTTTAGGGTTTGGGGGGAAAGGTGTGACTCAGTTTATACCCTGTTCCCAATGACCTGCCTTAGGAACTGCAAGGATAGAGAAAAGACTGCTTTGGACTGAGTCATTATTAGGCATCAATGACCAACCAGGACACTCTCAAACCAAAAAGTCTCTTTATTGATCAGTACCATACATGACTCAAATGGAAAAAAAAAAAAAAAAAAAAAAAAAAAGGCATTACAGTTGGTTAGGGTGGGACATCCACCCTCCTCCTATCTTCCCCTCAGCTCCTGACAATACCCTTCCAAAAGTGGTAGCTAGAGTGGAGGAAACGGGATGTGTGGGATCCCGGAATCCAGGGGGAAGAGCAGGGAGAGAGGTGGTGTTAACAATTCCTGGGACTGGCCACAGGAAAAGGGAGCAGAGCCACAGAGCTGGGCCTAAGTCCATAGGACCCCTGGCCCTAGGCCTTCATGTGTCCAACTGTGAAGTGCAGCTGAGAACCTAGCTGCCTCTTCTTCCCTTCTATGAGGAAGGAGAGGGAGGGGAGACTGGGAGATGATGACCCTCTACTGCAGCTGGGTGGACAGAGGCCTATTTCTCCCAGGTGGGCTTAGAGCTGAAAACATCTTCAGTGGCTCCTTCCCCTCTAGGGATGGCAGGGTAGAACTAAATGCGCATTTTGAGGGGCTGGGGGAAGAGGGTTCTGGAGGAGAATAGATGAACCCCTCTCCCATCCCATGTCTGCCCAACCAAGATAAAACAAACACAGCGACAAACAAGGCTGCTCCCTTCCCTCCACACACCCTACAGTAAGAAACCTCGCTCTCCCGCCATCCAAGACAGCTGCTTTAGTGGAGGACTTGTAAAGAATATACACACCATGGAATGGGGGTAAGGCTGGGACAGAGGGCAGTCACAAGCACTAGGAGGGCAGGCCAGAAACCAGAGGATGGGCAGACAGAGACAACAGCAGGAAACTGTCACAAAGATGTGGCCATTTATGGCCCCCCCGACCCCATGGCATGTCACCCCAGAGGAAAGGGGAAGAGATGGCAAAGTGTCTTCTTGGTCTGAAGCTCTCAAACTGTATAAAACGGTACGCATATCCCCTTGCCCCCACTCTCACCCCCACCCCCAATCTGCCAGGAGTAGGAAGGTAGCTGGACTTTTAATAGAGGGAAGAGGGGGAACGTGAGTGATGTTTTTAAACTTACATTTTTAATAATATTATTTTTTTAAAAACTTGGGAGCTGGGATAAGTGGCAGAAGGGAGGGGTCCAGAACTTTACCCCCCTGCTACCAGTCACCTAGGGAAAGAGGCATTTGACCAAGCCCCATATCTTTAAGTCCCTAAGGGCTGTGGGTACAGATAACCCCAGGCTTGAAAGGGGTAAAGTCGGGAGGAGGGGGAACCCAGAATCTGGGGTGAGGATGAAAGCAAATGCCCTGGGGGTGGTCAGGACATTTCTCAGGACCCAGGGTCCACGTAGGCATCCACATGAGTACCCCCTTCCCCCAAAAGGCTCTGCAGGGGCCAGGCCCAGCCCAGGGCCACTGGGGGGCAAATCTTGGCACCTGCCCCCAATGAGTCCAGTTCCTCCCTGAAGTGGGTGGATGGAGGCTGCCCATTTTAGATGCTCAGTCTCTTCATTCTGTCTTCTGCTCCCTGGGGCTGCAAGGGGCGGGGCAGGCACAGAGCACTGGGTAGCCATGGCAGGGCCTTTACTGGGAGGCCTGTGATGTGGGATTCTCCGATTTGCTTTCTTGGCTGGATGGAGGCTTGCTGTTCCAGGGGCTGTTGGCGCCCAGTGCAGGGGAGTTGTTAAAGCTGTCCTCGTCGTCAATGCCGTTGGCCGCGTCAAACTGGGTGTTCTCCAGCCGGGTGATGAGCCTCTCGTCCTCGTCCCCGAACTCCCCGCCCATCAGGGTGGGCTCCCCCACCACCATCACATCCTGAGAGTGGCGGAGGTCCCCAAACATAATCGGGGCAGGGGCTCGCCCGGCCCAGGGCAGCAGACATCCCCAGAGTCCCAAAACCCACCCAGGAAGCTCAAAAGCACCAACCCCCTCCTCATACTCAAATTAAAAACCCCTTTCCTCTGACACTTTCAGCTCCTGAAATCCTTCCCACTGAAGGATGTCAGAGCACCATAATCTTCAGCCTCTATCAGTCTACTCCACCAGCTCCCTAGTCCATCTCCCCCAAATTTTAGAGTGCTCCTAAACTTCTGTCTGCAGTAAGAGAAGGAGCTGATCAAAAATAAAAGGGAGGGTATGTACATGTACATGCGTATGTATTCTAGATCCACAAACACTCAAGTCTGTGTGTCCCTCTGTCAGTGTAAGCGTGTATGTCTGATGGTCTGTGTGCCCCAAGCTGTCTGTCCTGAACGTCCGTATGTTCTCTTGACTATCTCCATCTCATGCCCTAACTTCCTATGCTGAGTCTGTGATCACACCATGCACATGCCTGACAAGGACTCTCTCATCAGTGAAAGGAGTCAGTCCATCCTGGCAGAGTACATGGGGAAAACTGCTTCTATACCTGCTAATAAGCTCAGGTTTGGACAGGGGTCAAGGGTGAGCAGTAGGGCAGCCCAGAAGAGAGAAGAAAGCCGAGATGCTTACAGGTACCTGGCTGGAGAGGGCGAAGGTGCTGGCTGGGCTCTTCTTCTTGCTGTTGCTATTGTTGGTGTTGCCACCCCCAGAGCTCATGGTGCTGCCCCCTGACATCTTCCGTTTCCTCCGTTTGCTGGGCTGCTGCCGGGCTGGCTCCGCTGTGCCAGAGAAAAAGAGACTCAGGTGGGAGAGGGCCCTGGGCAACCTGTTCTCCATTCTGGCTCCTAAGAAGCATAAGACTACCCTGATCCCAACCTTGAAGAACCACAAACAAGGAAGGGGAAGGGGAATTTCATAAGGAGATAAAGATGCAGTCATAGGGAGTTCTGTTGGATCCCATTAAGAGCAGGTGCAAGGCACTCACCGGGGGGTGCTACCATGCGCTGCCACTTCTGGAAAAGGCAGGTCTTGAGGCAGTCACGGGGGCTGAGGCTATAGGTCTTGTGGCGGGACATGAGCTCCTGCATGGGCTCAAGTATCACACAGAGCTGAGGGCAGACCAGGAGGTGGCTTGTTATGGGAGAGACACAGAGCCGAGACCAAATGGGATGGGGCAGAAACTGGTAATCAGAGACTCACTCGGAGGTAGTTGAGAGTGGAATTGGACAGCCCACACCGAGTGATGTTTTTAGAGAGCTGATCTAACATCTGGGGGTCCTGGGCCTAGAGAGGGAGAAAAGACAAGAACACTGACATCTGGATTGCCTCTGCTCACCTGCCCTATAATGTGAGCACTGTAACACTCCTGAGAGATTAATGTGAAACCCACTTTTCAGATGAAGAAATCTTAAACCTCTGTTTGAGGTCACAGTCAGGAAATAGCAGACCTTGTTCCCCCCTTCCCATTGCCTGCCTTCACCCTTGCATACTCAGTCCTGCCCACAACTCACATGCATGGCAAGGATGCTGCGGGGGATGAGCTCTCGATGCTGCCGGATGCTGAAGTGCCATGTCTTTATTCGCATCATGTCGTCAAACATGAACTCCAGGTACAAGCGGCCCTCCACACACACCTGGGGACAGGCTTGTCACAACCCTGTCCCCTCCCCATATACCATTCCTCAAAATGTGCCTATTAGAGTTCTACCTTTTGCTCACAGCTCTCCCATTCATACACTTTTGCCACTTGCACATAAACATATGGGTAACTGTCACAGCACTCCCCAATTTCATGTATCTGTCACATCCCTTTACACACACACACAAAGAAAAGCTCAATAGATCCTTGTCCTCTCTTAATGTAGCCAGTGATAAACCCATCTGATATAACAGTGGTTCTCAACTTTCCTAATGCCCTTTAATACAGTTCCTGTGTGTTGCAACCCACAGGTTGAGAACTGCTGTGCTATAAGCTCTTTGAGGACAGGCTCTTATTTACTCATGTACCCCTCGGGTCCAGAAAACTGTCACATACAAAATCAATGAACATCTGCTGAATGTTGCAGCATGTGGGCCCTCCCTTCTTATTTTGCCACTTCCCATTATCCCTCCCTTGGGAATAGCTGTGAGGACATGCTGGGAGAGAGGAGGAGAGTCAAACACAGGTGTCTCAGTATTCCACCACCAGCTGGGTTGCTGACCTGGGTGAACATGGGCTTGCCATGCTGGGTCACCATGCTGCCCTGATCACAGTCGAGGGACACAAAGTTGCTGTGGAATGCCTCCTTGGGGTGCTTAAGCACATAGTACAGCTCCGTAGCACCCCCCTCAAAGATACTTCGGAAGTAGCGTGGGATCAGGGTCCGGCCAATGGCTGTAGAGATGGGACAAACTCTTCAGGATAAAGGGACCACTAAAGAGGCCAGGCAGATGCCTCCCTGCCAAGAGCCTCCCTTCCAGGATTGCCAAGAAGAATGACACAGGAAGTACATACTGTCATGGTAGGACGCCCCAGAAGCTACTCACTATATCTCTTTGGTCCATCCTCCAGACAGAAAGTGATGGTCAACATGGCATCATCCTCAAAGAACTCAGTTGTGAAAGCATCCCACCACAGATTGTCACACTCCTAAGAAATACAGGGAAGTGTGTGTTTATGTATCACAAGATATCCCATAGGGATGCCCAGGTAGCCCTCTGGCTCCCAGCTCCTTTTCCCTTGGCCATACCTCTGTCCAGTTCTGAAGTCGTTTGTTAAGCTCAAATATTCTATAGTCAGTTTGGTTGCCATATGGTGTGTGTCTCCTGGGGGATGTGAAGGAAAGAAGTCAGTAGAAGCAGAATATCCCTCTTCCCCCAAATCCTGCCTTCACCCAACAGAAAGCACCTTTCTCTCCCACTGAACTCCACTTACCCAATCCCCGGTTCCAGGTATGTAGGCGGGTACATGGGAGTTGGGCTGTGTAAGAGAAGAGGCCATGAGAATGGGGGTGGAAGACAGGAATCATTTGGGGAGGGTTTCACCCCCTTCCCTTTGCAGGTAGGATCCCACCTGGAGAAGAGTTAGAATGTGGGCAAGAGACTCACCCCACATCCCGATCCAGCATGGTGCCGGGATGGAAGGGGGGGAAGGCGTTGCCGTTTGGGGGCTCCTTCGGCGAGTACAGCTTGAATGACTTTGAGGAACAACCTAGAAGAGAAAGAATTTCCCTGAGCCACTCTTGGGAGCTCTCCTGGAAGCCTACTAGCTAGACTGGGTAGATAGGGATGGAGTTTATGGAGCTCCCTGGCCTGACTGCAACAAGAGAGTGGTGGACTAAGAGAGGGGACCACTCCTGGGGCACCTATCTCTCCTTCTACATCTGGCCCCAATCTCATTTTTTTTTCTTTTCTTTTCTTTTTTTTTTTTTTTTGCAGTCTTTGGCCAGGGCTGGGTTTGAACCCGCCACCTCCGGCATATGGGGCTGGTGCCCTACTCCTTTGAGCCACAAGCGCCGCCCTCCCAATCTCATTTTATTAGAACCCAGGAGTAGGCAGAGTACAATGGCTCATGCCTATAACCTTAGCATTCTTGGAGGCTGAGTCGGGTTGGATTGCTTGATCTCAGGAGCTAAAGACCACCTTGAGTAAGAGCGAGACCATGTCTCTACTAAATATAGAAAAATTAGCTGGGCGTTTTGGCAGAAGCCTATAGTCCCAGCTACTTGGGAGGCTAAAGCAAGTGGATTGTTTGAGCCCAAGAGCCTGAAGTTGCTATAAGCTATGATGCCACAGCACTCTGTCAAAAAAAAAAAAACCCCAAAACTAGAAGTATCCAGCCCTAATCACAGCCTCACAGCCAATACCCAAGTCCCCTACTTTTTCCCCTTTTCTTTCTTTTTTTTTTTTTTTTTTTGGAGACAGAGTCTTACTTTGTCACCCTCAGTAGAGTGCGTGGCGTCATAGCTCACAGCAATCTCAAACTCTTGGGCTCAAGCAAGTCTCTTGCCTCAGCCTCCCAAAGTAGCTAGGACCACAGGCACTGCCACTATACCTGGCTATTTTAGAGACAAGGTCTCACTCTGGCTCAAGGCTGGTCTCGAACCTGTGAGCTCAGGCAATCTACCCGCCTCAGCCTCCCAAGTGCTGAGATTACAGGCATGAGCCACCGCGCTCAGCCCCAAGTCCCTACTTCTTAACTTGGCTGAGCCCTGGATGACAGAAGAGAAATTGAAGATGGAAAAAAATGTCAATATCATAGAATAAATATTCAAACATTAAGATCTAATTTTTATAAACCCCCTTTTATCTAGTTTCATTCCATCATCACAATAACCTGTGAGGTAGCAGGGTTGACCGTCACATTCCCATTTTACAGATGAGATCACTGAGCGTTCAAAAGAACTTGCCAAGATCATACAGCTAGTAACTGGCAGACCTAGCCCTTGAGCTCAAATCTCCTAATTCCCATATCGCACACATTGCTACCATCTGACCCCTTTATTGCCCTCTAGAGACAAAGGTAGGGAAGGAGAAAGGGGGATTTTGTGAACTCTCTGCCCCTCCTCCACCTCCAGGGTCTCAGGAGAGCAGGGGATAGAAAGATAAGGGGGGGGGGGTGCTTGTTTGGTACAACCCACCAGATAACCAGTTGGGCCTTCTGCCTCCCCACCAACGGCCACTCCCTTATCAGCCCAGCCCCCACACCCACCATGGGTGAAGTATTGTCTCTAAACCAGAAACTCAAAGCCTCAACCCTTTTCTCTTCTGAAACTTGTAGTGGGGGAGGGAAATAGACGAGTCTCCTCTGGATTCCATTCTACTTACAAATAGAAAATAAAAGATCTGGCAAGGAGCCTATATTCTAGGGGGCTTAGTCTAGGAGGCAAGTGGTAACTAGTCAGGGGTCTCTGACTAGTTGTATATGCCGTGTGCATGTGTCCCCTCTTCTATCTCATCTAATAGTATATGGTTCCGGGCATACCATTTTCTGACCAGAAGAAGTGTTAAATTTGTAGCTGGGTATAAACCAAGTACCCCTGCCACTCTGTGTTTTCCTTTCCCACAAGATAGGAGGGGAAGCTGAGGCACAACTCCAAAGGTTCTCATACCAAATATACTTCCACAGGTTCCCAGAACCTTATTGCATTTGGAAGAGTAACTATACTGGCTACATCTGAGCCCCCTCCCCAATTTAGATACAAAATCTATTTTGTAATTGGGGAAAAGAGACAAAAGAAGACCCTGTGCCAAAATGTGTCATTTAATTCTCTCCCCAGGGCCCCCTCCTCACAATGTAGGCAAAAGGAGGGTCCCGGAGGGGCTCAGACTGCGCAGTCCCTGAAGGTACCAAGAGTCAGAGCCAGTGTGTGTCTGCACACACATGTGCTTCATCCTGTCTGGCAGGCTTCCACCCTCAGCTCGCCCCAACATGCCTATCAAGGGCTGGAACCCAGCAGCCGCAGGCAGGATCAAGGTGCCAGCAACAGGCCCTCACACCACATCCACATGCTCCAAGAACAGCAGCACACACAGCTTTCCCATTCCAGTCTGGACTAAGCCTGTATCTCAGGAAAAGAGTCCCCACCCAGTTCCCAAGTGTCTCCACTCCAGAGATAGGGAGACTAAAGCCACCAGGAAAGCCCAAGCTCACATAGCCCACCAGGGGCCAGGCCTGGGTAATGAATCCCACAGTCTACATTCTCAGACCTGGCCCTCATCCCTACCTAGATAGTCCTTTCCCCAAAAGTATAACTACACCTGCCCCCCTTAATTTCACAGCCACTTGAGGAAGAAATGTCAGCTGAAGAATCTGAGGAGAAAAAATGCAGGATACCTGGGTCATCTTCAATTCTAAAAAAAGCCTCAGAACCTATTATCTCTCTAAAGAACAGACAGACTTTGCCTAAGGCTGGGTAATAGTTTCGAAGTGCTAAAGCCCAGAGCTCTGGGGCCTCTGTTTATACTTCCAGTGAATGGACACAAACTCAGCATCTCTCCAGAGCCATAGCAACTCCCAGTAGCCCAGCACAAAAAGGGGAGGGACATCACCCAGACCATCTGTCCCTGTGGCTGCCTGTCCCCAGCAGCAGGGATAGAGGGAGCAAGGTGGGGGTGGAGGGGATATGTCATCTAGCCCTGGAATCAGACATAGCCACCCTCTAGCAATCTGGAAGCCTTTAGGAAGGGCGAAGAGGAGAAGAGCCCAGAACTAGTAAAGTTTTCTCTGGATGGGAAGCTGCCTCCTGAGGTTGAAGGGGGGTACCTCCAGTTGGGTTTCTCAGGGAAACCAGCCTGACCTGAGGGCAGGGCACCTCCCTTTGGGGCCAGACCATAGGTCAGCAGGCCTAAGAGCCTTAGCCTGGCCTCTACAAGCTGGGGCACTTCTCCCCAGTCAGCACACCAGGCCTGGTACAGACTGAGGGCCTTCCGCCCACCGCCGACAGGCTTGCAGGGTGCCCAGACTTACCTGGGAGAACTGGAGGGCCAGGAGAGGTGCGGGGAGCGGCTGGAAGCCCAGAGGGGCCCTGGCAGGGGTAAGAGCTGAGGGGGGCCCAACTTCAGCTGCTCATGTCCCGAGTGGGACAGGCAGGCCTGGCTGGGAGCTCCACTCCGCCGGCTGCACAAAGACTCGCACGCACGGCCTCGGCCCACTCCACAGTGGCCACAGCACCGGGGGAAAGTTACAATGGCCACTGGGCTGGGGGCTGGGGGCCAGGGGGTCGGCCCGGGTGGCGGGGGGCCGCGGGGAGTCCGGAGCCTTCTTTGTTTGCAAGGTTTCCCTCAACAATGGCTGCTCCGCTCTTTCCTCTCTCCTCCTCCTCCTCCTCGGCTCTCCCCGCCGCCGCCTCTTGCTGCCTCTGCCTCCGAGCAGCCCGCCCGCCTCCCCAAGCCACCGGGTCCCTCTACTGGGGGCACCAGAAGAGGCAGAGCCCGGCACTCACACTCACTCACACTCGCACACTCAGACACACACGCAGCGCTGCCGGCTCCCTTCCCTTCCTCCCTTTCTCTCCCTGCCTCCCTCCCTCCCAGCTCGCCCTCTCCGAGCCTCTCTCAGAATGAGGCCCCAGGGCGGGCGGAGGGTGGAGCTGCCCCCACTGGCCCTGCCCCCTCCAAGCGAGGCTAGGAGAAGAGCGAGAGAGGGAGGGAGAGAGGCAGGCTGGGACAGAGGGACTGCTGAGAAAAACAAAAGAGAGACAGAGACTGGGAGAGACAGGGGATGGATTGGCCCGGGAGAGACCTGGATGAAAGGAAGGCTTGTGGGAGCCAGGAACGAAATGCAGACTCCCCCTCCAAGCCCCAGGGTGGTGCTCAGGAGTGAGCAGAGGACCCAAAGCCACAGGCAGGGATGCAGGAGAGTCTGCTCCTCTCAGCAGACTCCCCAGTATCTTCAAACCACCTTCCATAACTCCCCGCAAGTCTCTCTTACTCTCTCCCTCGATGTGTCCAGTTGAAAGCTGGCCTGGGCTGCCACCCTGGGTTCCCCTGGTGAAATCCCAGAGCAGCTGGGGGGAGGCTCCAGGGGGTTATTTTTGACAGAGACACATTGTGACTTCAGTCTGTAAACACTAATTGCATGGAAGGGGACCCTCCAGGCTTCTCTGCCCTTCACCAACCCAGCTAAGTTCCAAGCCCTGCCTTAGATTCTCCTTAACAAGATTCTCCACCACTACTAGGGAAGATGTGTGGCTGCCAGGGAAAGAGGTGCTGTTATAGCTACAGAAGGCAAACTTACCCATCTATGGGTTTCCAGAGGAGGCCTAGTCTGTTGCTGAATCCTTCCCACCACCCAGGAAAAAAGAGTCAGTGCACCCGTTTTCCAATGGGGGGGGACCCAAGGAAGGGGATATTTCTAAACCTTGGGTAGTGGTCCAGGCTCTTCTCAAGATACGGAAAGGAAAACCCTTTCTCTGTCTCTGTCTCTGTCTCTCTCTCTCTCTCTCTCTCTCACACACACACACACACACACACACACACACACACACAGGAAAGTACCTCCTACTTCCTTTGCAAATTGAGTGTTTGCTCCTCTACTTGCCACCCTCCCCCCCCAACACACACATACTATATTTACACATAACTCCAAGGATTGGATGTCTCATGACATACACACTGGTTAACTGTGCAATAATATTGCACCTGGCTGTGTGAACATCCTGTACATCTAAGTAACATAGTAACATATCTAATTTTCGGGGGCAGCGCCTGTGACTCAAAGGAGTAGGGCCCCGGCCCCATATGCCAAAAGTGGCAGGTTCAAACCCAGCCCCAGCCAAAAACTGCAAAAAAAATAAATAAATAAAAAATCAAATAAAATAAAAATACAAAAAAAATCTAATTTTCACAGAAATCATGTACTTGATACACACTTCAACCTGTGATCTATCTTAAACCCTTAATACTCAAACCCTGCACATACACCCCCCTCCCACACACACACAATGTCATACATACTGGGACCTGTAACTCTCATGCACCCTGACCCCAACACACACCCTGAAACTGTGTTACTCCCCCTAAACCTATGACAGACTACCACATATACACCCTGATCATTTGTTACTCTTAACCCATAAACTATCCTCCCTAAACCTACACACCATACCTCATCTCTAGGTGGCCATATGATCCACCCCAGTTTTCACAAACATATTAAAATCTATGACATTTAGTCAGACCCTGCAACATACAGCCTACCACCATGACTTAAGACATTCCCACTGACTCCCAAATTTATAACCCAGGGATAACCACACTCCTCCCCCACTGACAGGACAATTCTTTTTTTTTTTTGGACAGGACAATACTTACCATTTATTTTTTGCCTTTAAACTTTCCAAAGTGTATTCACAGGCAGTACCTCAGGAGATCCTTATTGCACATAAAACCAAATATCCTAACAGTGAGATCTTAATAGGAGGGCCCTGGGGCTAGAACCCTGGATGTCTAAACGTACTAGATACAAGCCCAGCCCTGAGGTACTGCAGCCATTCCTACTCCCTTCTCCCTCCAGGCCTCAAATGACTGCCCAAATGGGGAAGGAGGATGGGTAAATGCTCTGGCTTCAGTCCCCAGCCCAGAGCTCAGAACCCCTACCAGCCTTTCTCCTCAGACTGGGGGAATTTTAAGGGCCCTCATGTCCCACTGTGGGGAAAAAGGAAATATCAATGCCAAGATGTATCAAGACTCTGGCATATCATCCAAAACAGGCCCTCTCCTAGTTCTCCTTCTCTAGCAAGTCTGCTCCTCTCCCTGCTCTGACCCAATTCCCCCCAGTTGCACAGGGACAGAAGAGGTCCAGCCAAAAAGTCTGAGTAAGAAGGCCTTAAAATTAGTGGTAGGGGAAGCAGCAAAAATGACAAAGATGATGAGGGAGAATATTCCTCCTGCAGGTGAGGATTCAAAGGACAGCAGCTAGCCCTAGCCCACAGGATGAGGTACCAGCACTGCCCCCTGCCCGGGCCCCTGGGGCTCCCTGACCCAGGCCTCCAGTGTGCCTGCCCCCCTTCCTTTGTCTGTGCCCGGCCTCCCGTTGGCCTGGCGCTCTGCCATCCTCCTCTCCTGGCTCCCAGCCGCCACCACTGCTGCCTCCTCCCCTCCCCCTACTCCTCCCTGCCTTAACCCTTCTGAGCCACATGCTGCCCCAGACAGGCCCTGGCTGCCTCAGCATCTTGCCCAGGATGACACCCCTAGCAGAGGTTCTCCCTGCCCCTGGTCATTTCAGCCACAGAAGCTGTTCCCCACGCCAGGAGCACTATGGGAGTTGGGCGTGTGTGCATGTATATCTTGTAGTGTGTCAGTGTGTGCATGTGTGTGGGTCTGCGTGTGCTCTGGCTTCCCTCAGTCACATGTGTGGGGCATGTGCTGTCTCTGCCCGGATGGGGGAGGAGGAGGAGCCCGGAGACAGCAGAGCACAAAGGAGAGACTCAGACAGTCAGGCAGCCAGGCAGCAGGCAGGCCTGCCAGGGCGCCTTAGCCCTCACCTCAGGGCTGCTCAAGGTTGGGGGGGTGGGGACAGGTCTTTGGGTCTACACTGCTACATGCCACTATGATGCTCTTATGTCCAAGCATGTGCTTCCACCCACCCATGCAAGCCAATCCCTTCTTTCACCCTAACTCCTACCATTCCCCACCTCCAGTCTACTCTCGAGCCCCTCTCCACATGGTTCTCCTTGAAGTCTAACCTCCATTCATCCTCTGTGGCATCATCCATAAGGCTTCTTCATAATCAGGAAAAATTCCTTCCCACTCTTAGCCATTTTTTGCACCCTCTCCCTCAGTCAGGCCACCAGACACACAAAAGGAACATGCCTTTTGGAGCACTGACTGAAGTTGTCTGTCCCTTACCTTCACACACACACACACATACCCCTAGGCATGTGTCCTCTTCCTTTCCCCATGCTGCTCCCAAAGGCACCGAGAGGAAACTTTCTCTCTCTTCCCACTGGAACCAGGTAACCTGAGCCAGCTTCAGGGCCAATCGCCCGTCTATTTCCAGCCTGACAACCTTCCCCCTACCCACTGTTTATAGGAATGAAGAATCAAAAGTTAAGACTCTAGCCTCTAGCTTGTTCAGAGCCTTAGTTTCTGCTCTGCTTGTGTGCAGTGATAGAGGTTCAGGGCTCTGGGGTGGACTCAGAGCATGGAAAAATCTGAACAGGGTACCCAGCATGAGACAATTATAAAGGAGAAAATACATACAACATGCACACCAAAGTGGTAGGAGGGGAGATGATGGGGCCAGGCAGGATTCCAGCTTGGCAAGCTCTTCTCTCTCCTCCTTTTCTGTACCCTCTGCAGCAGGAGCTAGGGTTCCCATACCCAGATATTCCAGGATCCTTGGGGTCTCTTGGCCTTGCCTCTGGGCCCCATACCCCTTAAACATCAGTTTCAGCAGACACATGAAGTGTATGCCCAGCCCAGCTTGGCCTAGGTCACATGATTTTCAAGGAAGCTTCTGCACTGGCAGCTTCTCTTGGGGATTGGGGGTGGGAGGGTGTACGATTGTAAAGTATGGGCCTCTTAGATAGCTGGGCATCTGGAGGGATGAAGGGTCAAAACCTAGTCCCAAGACTAAATTCAGGGACACTGACTTCCAGGAGAAAGCTGACTACAGCCTGTGACAGAAGGGCCAACTCCAGGACCCAGAGTTCTGGGGATGGAGACAGACAGTATGTTCTAAGGCCCTCTGTAGACTACCTCTCCAGTCACATGGTTCCTCTATTTCCTCCTGGCAGTGAGGTAGAACTTCTTTTCCTCCAGGAAAAAACTCAGACCCAGGCTGTCCCTGACAAGAGCTGGTATGTGTTTGGGGGATTCAGTGATCTAAACCTGGGTCCTCTCTCAAGTTTTCACTTTGGAGTCAAGCAATTGCTCCCTCCAGCTCACCTCTCCACAAATCACTCTATTTCCTAGCCTGCCTGGAGCTGCCAAATTCCCCCTCCCACTAGGGCAGAGATGCCAGACCCAAGGGCCCAATTATCTGGCACCCCCTAGGAGTACCTTCTGTCCCTCAGGAGGGCCATCCTTCCCTGGCAACAGGCAGGAAAAGTTGGATGGGGGACAAGATGGGCCCCCACCCATACGTCCCTGCAAACAGTCCTCAGAAAGGGCCTGAGAGGGGGTGTCATAGGCAATAGGTAGCAGGGAAGGGGGGGACCCATATCAGCCAATCAAACTCTATGATGACCTGAGGGGGGGGTGTCAAAAGTCCAGAGTTACTTCTGATTGGCTAATCACCTGGAATTCTGAGAATTTCAGCCCCCCCAGCACCTCCCCAATTAGCCTCCACCCTCACCTCCAAAAAAAACAAACAAACAAACAAACAAAAAAAACCCATACACTTAAGCTACCCCCAGAGCCTCCTCCCAGTGCTTTGGAGCTGCTGCGCAATTACACAGATGGGAAAAAGCCTCCCCGCCGGACCGAGGCCCCGCATGCTCCTTACAGCCCCCTTCTTCCCCCTATGCCATCTACGCCCCCCAAAGTTCTTTCCAAACATGCAGTGAGGGGTCCGCGGGGAAGGTTAGGCAGGGAGTGGGTAGGCGGCCACGCGCCTCACTCACCAGGACAAGCACAGCCCACTGACATCTTCACATCGCCCGCCGCTGGGGGCCCAGCCGAGTCACGGTGCCCGCCCCTCGCGGGGACAGGCCGGGCATGAGCCGCTGCCGCCGCCCGCGGCCCCCGCTGCCCTCGCAGCCGGCCCGGCCCAGCCCGGCCTCGGCCCGGTACGCGCGGCCCTGGGCTGCAGCAAGGGGCCTGTCAGGCGCTGAACAGACAGGAAGGAAGCCAGGCAGGAAGGCGAGCTGCCTCTGTGTGTGTGCGTCCCGGGAGTGTGTGTCCGTGTGTGCGCGTGTGCGTGTGCGTGTGCGTGTCTGTGCGCTCCCGCCGCCCTCCCCGCCGTCGCCGCTCACCCCCCTCTCCCTCGCGCTCTCGCTCTCCCTCTCTCTGGCGTCGACTCTCCAGCCCCAGCTCGGCAGGGCCGGGCTTTATTAATATGCTAATTGTCCTGCTAGTGGGAGGGGAGAGCTGTGTCAAAGTGACCGGGGCGAGCGCCCTGCAAGAGACTACGTGCGTGCGCCGCGCGGCTGGCGGCGAGGGGCAAGAGCGTTCAGGGAACGGCATGCATGTGACGCAGCCTTTAAAAAAGGACACGGAGGCACAGACCCCAGGAAGGAAGGGCGAGGGGGGATAGGAGGCGAAGCCTCACGCTCGGTGTCAGTCCTCTGGGTGGCGCCGGGTTGGGAGCATAGCTGAGCCGAAGCGGGAGCAAGGACTAAGGAAGGCGGAGCCAGGGTGGGCGGTGAGATATAGCTCTCTCTCTACTGGGGCTGTGCTCCAGGACTGCCGATCACCTGCCTGAGTTCCTGCTGAGACCCCAGCCTTATTTTTAAGACCCCTTGTTAAGCGTCCCTACTCCAAGGTGTTTGGAGGGGAAAGGGGCAGAATCCTAGTTTTTGTAGCAATCCTCAACTCACCCTCTCCCTGAATTAACCATTCCTCCTTTGCCTGTTAAACCAGCTGGGACGAGAATTAAAAGGGTTAATTAAGTGGGATCCCCGCCCTCCTCAGCCTAAGGCCAGGGACCTGCGTTTTGCTGGGAGGAGGGGACTGCGGAATGACCACCAGGTTGGACGGGAGGGGAGGCGAGATACCCACGCCCTCCTCCTGGAAGGCTCTGACACATCATTCAAGATACTCTCCTCCCTTCCCCCTTTTCTCCATCCAGCTTTGGCGCCTTCCTCCCCCATCCTCCCTCCCCTCCCCATTCCTCCTGGAAGCTACTCTCCTTTGAAGGCTTCGGAGACTGAGAACAGGAACCAGACCCCTCCAGTGCCCCCAACCCGTACAGACATTGGCCAGGGGTGGGAGGGTTCCTAGGGGGGGCGGGGGAAATGATCTGGACAGTCAATGTCAGGAACACGCCTTCCCCAGGGAGGAGCCTTCCAACCTTCAGGCATTCCTCAAGGACTCCCCTACCCAGCCGTAGGAGAGGAGGGGCTCCATCTCCATCCCTTCCCAAAAGCTCAGCCTTAGCTGCCTCATAAACAGGAAATACCTATCTGCCAGGAATGAGAAGGAGAGAGAGGCATGGAGCAGAGTTGGCCTCCTCCCTCTTGGGGGTCCCCAGCTGCTAGTTTTCTCTTCCTTAAGCTTCAGGATGGGTTCCAGGGGTAGAGGCTGGTGACCTGTTCTAGTCCCCTCATTCCAGGGTATCAGGCCAGGACTGGATAGGGGTTTCTCCCCTTTGTTACTTGGAGGGGAATTGGTTGAAAAGGCTGTTTGATTCCCTCACTTTGTCTCAGAGTCTGCACAGCTAGCTTGACTGACTGGGTGAGGGTTACAGGTGTGGAGGCTTAAGTGTTTTTGAAACCCCTTCTCTCCACCTTAGGTTTTTGCTGCTGGAGCATGAAAGGATGGAAGGATGCAGAGTCTGGGGTTTGAAAAAAAGGGCCTGGAGCGGCATTTGGGGCCAAGCCTGTGGAAGGGCACTGGCCCCATATACCGAGGGTGATGGGTTCTGGCCCCAGCCAGCTAAAACAGTAGTAGCAACTGCAACAAAAATAGCCCAGTGGCGGGCACCTGTAGTCCTAGCTATGTGGGAGGCTGAGGCAAGAGAATCGCTTAAGCCCAAGAGTTTGAGGTTGCTGTGAGCTGTGACAATAGTAAGACACTGTCTCAAAAAAAAAGAAAAAAAGGGCCTGCCTAGGAATGGAGACCTCCTTCTCCTGTGCTTTAGGAAGTGCAGAGAGAGCTCTACATTGTAGATTCTCCCACCCTAGCTTTCCTGTCCTCATCACCTGGGGATATGACTGAAGCCATCCACATTCACACAAGTATTTCCTTGGCAGCATTGCCTGCTTGAGCTCACCTCCTCCCCTCATTCTCCCAGACAGAGGTCAGCGCTAGAGGGAGTAGAGAAAACCTAAAGCCACAGAATACCGACTTGAAATTCTGGTTACCTAGGTTTCAATTCAAGCTTTGCCCCTCACTACCTGAATGACCTAGAGTAAATAGCTCCTTACTGTTCTCTGAGCTCTCCCTTTACCCTCTGTACAAACTAGATAATGTGCACCCAGTCACCTAGCCTAGTGCCAGTCACATAGTCAATACTCAGTAGACATTAGTTTCTTTCTTCTTCTTCTTATTTTTTTTGGAGACAGAGTTTCACTATGTCACCTTCAGTAGAGTGCTGTGGCATTACAGGTCACAGCAACCTCAAACTCTGGAGTTTAAGTGATTCTCTTGCCTCAACCTCCCAAGTAGCTGGAACTGCGGGCACCTGCCACATAATCTAAACAATCCAGGATGGGGCTGGATTGGCAGATGATTTGAGATGGTGTGTGTAGGGAGGACTGCCTTGACTCCTTTCTCTAATGTCCTTGAATTTGCCTTGCTCCAATCCTCTGACCACTTACCCCTAAGGCCAGTCATTCCAAATAACTAGCTTGGCCAGATTCCATGGTGATCACCAATCACCTGCGTTGATGAGGGGTATTACAATCCACCCTATAAAGGTCTTTGCCTCCTCTGAATCTGAGGCTTCTCTTAGGTTACACAAATGGATGTGAAAGGCAAAGGAGGAAGACAAAACCACATTTGTTTAGCATGCAGTAGGGCAGGCACTATGCAAGATGTTTCAAATCTGCGATTTCATTTACTTTTCATAAGGACTTTTGAAAGAAGATGCTAGGGCGGCGCCTGTCACTCCAAGGAGTAGGGCGCCGGCCCCATATGCTGGAGGTGGTGGGTTCAAGCCCAGCCCGGGCTAAAAACTGCAAAAAAAAAAAGTAAGAAGATGCTATTATCTAGTAAACAAGCAAAAAAAACTGAAGTCTGACTTCCTTTTTTTAAGAGTGGTCTTACTCTTGTCATACAGGTTGGAGTACAGTGTCATGATCATAGCTCACTGTAGCCTCGAACTCCTGGGCCAAAGCCATCCTACTGCTTCAGCCTCCAAGGTAGTTGGGAATATAGGTGGTTGCACCACTGCACCCAGGTAATTTTTTTTTTGGGGGGGAACAGAGTCTTACTTTGTCACCCTTGGTAGAGTGGCCATGACAACATCATAGCTCACAGCACCCTCATACTCTTGGCTCAAACAATTCTTTTTTTTTTTTTTTTTTGGCCAGGGTTGGATTAGAACCCGCCACCTCCAGCATATGGGGCCGGCGCCCTACTCCTTTGAGCCACAGGCATTGCCTCAAGCAATTCTTTTGCCTGAGCCTCCCAAGTAGCTGGGAGCCCACCATAACACCTGCCTGGCTAACCAAGTGATTATTTTTTTTTATATTATTTATTTATTTATTGAGACAGAGTCTCACTTTGTCACCCTTGGTAGAGTGCTGTGGCATCACAGCTCACCGCAACCTCCAACTCTTGGGCTTAAGCAAATCTCTTGCCTCAACCTTCAAAGTAGCTGGGGGTGGCGCCTGTGGCTCAAGGAGTAGGGGCCAGCCCCATATACCAGAGGTGGCAGGTTCAAACCTGGCCTGGCCCAAAAAAACTGTAACATAAATAAATAAATAAAATAAACAGAACTGTTTAAAAAAAAAAAAAAAAAAAGCTGGGACTACAGGCGGCCGCCACAATGCCTGGCTACTTTTTTTATTCCAGTTATCATTGTTTCAGCTGGCCTGGGCTGGATTCCAACCAGCCAACCAAGGGGCATGTGGCCAGCACCCTACTCACTGAGCTATGGGCGCCACCCTTTTTTAAAGTTTTGTAGAAACAGGGTCTCAATATGTTACCCGGGCTGTTCAGGAACCTCTGACTAGGATTACAGGTGTGAGTCACTTCATTTGCCAGACAGGCCTAAATTTCTTGATTTGTTTGTTAGTTTGTTTGTTTTTGAGAGAGAGTCTCACTATGTCGCCCTCAGTAGGGTGCTGGGGCATCACAGCTTGGGTATCACAGCTCACAGCAACCTCAAATTCTTGGGCTCAAGCCATTCTCTTGCCTCAGCCTCCCAAGTAGCTGGGACTATAGGTGCCTGCCATAACACCTGGCTATTTTTTTGTTGCAATCGTCATTGTTGTTTAGCAGGCCTGGCTGGCTCGAACCCACCACCTGCTATGTAGCCGTGGCCCAAACCACTGAGCTACCAGCACCAGCCTAAAGTTCATTTTTTAATTTGCCTGTAAAACACTTTTCTCCCTTTCTTCGCCTATTAACTAGTTAGTGCCTACTTAACACCTTAGTTTTAGCTTTACCTTCTCTGGGAAGATTAGCTACCGCTCCCATTCCCACTGACCTCTTTTTTTTTTTTCCTTCTTCTTTTTTTAGAGACAGAGTCTCACTATGTCACCCTCAGTAGAATGCTCTAGCATCACAGCTCACAGCAACCTCCAGTTCCTGGGCTTAAGTGATTCTTTTGCCTCAGCCTCCAGAGTAGCTGGGACTACAGGAGTCCGCCACAACACCCAGCTATTTTTTTGTTGCAGTGTAGCCGGGGCCAGGTTCAAACCTGCCACCTTCAGTATATGGAGCCGGCACCCTACTCACTGAGCCACAGGAGCTGCCTTCCCACTGACATCTTAGCTGCTCTAGTGACCCAGTTTCCTTTAAGGAAATGCCATCTCAATACGGTTGAATGGGTGGCGAAGGTAAGTGACTTTGGCTCCTAGAGCAGGTGTCCTTAAACTTTTTGAACAGGGGGCCAATTCACTGTCCCTCACACTGTTGGAGGGCCGGACTATAGTTAAAAAAAAACAACTATGAACAAATTCCTCTGCACACTGCACATATCTTATTTTGAAGTAAAAAAACAAAGCAGGAACAAATACAATCATACCGCTGCATGTGGCCTGCGGGCCGCAGTTTGAGGACCCCTGTCCTAGAGCAACCAAGGTTAGGGAAGTTAGGTAACTTTCCCAAGGCCACACAGCTAAAAAGCACTTGACATAGTTTTCTACCCCTTTGCCTTACTTTTTGTATGGGGAGAGAGAGAACCTCTTTAACTTAATGCCAATGTCTTGGGCTGGGTGAGGTGCTGTAATCCTAGCATCTCTAGCACCCCCATCTCTAAAAAGTAGCTTGGCATTGTAGTCGGCACTTGTAGTTCCAGCTACTTGGGAGGCTGAGGCAAGAGGATCGCTTGAGCCCAAGAAGTTGAGATTGCTGTGAGCCATGATGCAACGGCACTTTACCAGGGCCAAAAAAATGAGACTCTGTCTCAAAAAAAAAAAAAAAAAAAAAAAGATCAATTCAGTGACATGACAGTATCTTTTTTTTTTTTTTTTTGAGACAGAGTCTCACTTAGTCACCCTCTGTACAATGCTGTGGCGTCTTAGCTCACAGCAACCTCAAACTCTCGGGTTCAAGTGATCCTCTTGCCTCAGCCTCCCAAGTAGCTGGGACTACAGGCGCCTGCCACAATGCCCAGCTATTTTTTTTTTTTTTTTAGACAAAGTCTCACCCTGTCACCCTTGGTAGAGTGCTGTGATGTCACAGCTCACAGCAACCTCTAACTCTTGGGCTTAGGCGATTCTCTTGGCTCAGCCTCCCAAGTAGTTGGGACAACAGGTGCCCGCCACAATGCCTGGCTATTTTTGTTGCAGTTTGGCCAGGGCCACGTTCAATCCTGCCACCCTTGGCATATGGGGCCAGCACCCTACCCACCGAGCCACAGGCGCCACCCCAGCCGGCTATTTTCTTGTTGGTTTTTTTTTTTTGCAGTTTTTGGCCTGGGCTGGGTTTGAACCCGCCACCTCCGGCATATGGGGCCGGCACCCTACTCTGTTGAGCCACAGGCATCACCCCCCAGCCGGCTATATTTTTTTGTTTGTTTTTTTCCAGACAAGTTCTCATTATGGCTCAGGTGGGTCTCTAACCTGTGAGCTCAGGCAATCCACCTGTTTTGGCCTCCCAAGTGCTGGGATTACAGGCGTGATCCTCCATGCCCAGCCTCCTTTTTTTTTTAGAGACAGAGTCTCACTTTGTTGCCCTCAGTAGAGTGCTTGATGTCACAGCTCACAGCAACCTCCAGCTCTTGGGCTTAAGTGGTTCTCTCTCTCTCTCTCTCTCTCTCTTTTTTTTTTTTTTTTTTTTTTGCAGTTTTTGGCCGGGCTGGGTTTGAACCTGCCACCTCTGGTATATGGGGCCAGTGCCCCACTCCTTTGAGCCACAGGCGCCACCCGCTTAGGTGGTTCTCTTGCCTCAGCCTCCCGAGTAGATGGAACTATAGGTGCCTGCCACAACCTCTGGCTATTTTTTGTTGCAGTTTGGCTGGGGCTGGGTTTGAACCTGCCACCCTCAGAATATGGGGCTGGCACCCCACTCACTGAGTCACAGGTGCTGCCCTTAAATATCATCTCAATGATGGTATATTCATATACTAGAACTTGTAGTCACTAAGAGCTCAGTAAATATTTGGTTAGTGAATGGATTAAGAGTATTACATAAAAAAGCAAGTTGTAGAACCATACATATAGAATTATTATCCCATTTTTGAATAAAGAAAAGACCAATTTGTGTCCCTATACTTTTTTGTTTTTGTTTTTTGAGACAGATTCTCATTTTGTCACCTTCGGTAGAGTGCTATGGGGTAATAGCTCCCAGCAATCTCAAACTGTTGGGCTGAAGCAACTCTCTTGCCTCAGCCTCCCAAGTAGCTGGGACTACAGGTGCTTGCCACAACGCTTAGCTATTTTTTTGTTGCAGTTGTCATTGTTGTTCAGCAGGCTGGGCCAGGTCCCAACCCACCAGCCAGCATATGTGATTGGCCTCCTAACCACTGAACTATGGGCACTGAGCCTTCTCTATACTTTTTTTTTTTTTTTTTGCTGTGTATAAGAAACTTATTTTAATTTAATGAGATAGGTAGATAGGTAGGTTGACAGTAAAAGGAATTTTTAAAATAAGTTAATAACTTTTTCTTTTGGTTGGGGATTCATTGATTTCTCTATACATTTTTATAGTCCTAGAACAAAGTGTGGATGAATAGGGATGGAAGTGGATTTTGCAGGGCAAGTACAATTTTTACTCTATACAGTTTTGCACTTTTTGAAATAATTTTTCAGGTTGGTTAATGCAAGTTGTTTTTTTTCTTTTTTCTTTTTTGAGACAGAGTCTCTCTATGTCGCCCTCAATAGAGTGCCAAGGAGTCATAGCTCATAGCAACCTCTAACTCTTGAACTTAAGCGATTCTCTGGCCTCAGTCTTCCAAGTATCTGGGACTACAGGTGCTCGCCACAAAGCCTGTCTATTTTTTGTTGTAGTTGTTCATTCATGTTTAGCTCGCCAGGGCTGGGTTCGAACCAGCCTAGATGTATGTGGCTGATGCGGTAACCACTGTGCTATGGGCACCGAGTCTGTAATAAAAGTGTTTTTTAAAAAATTGGGAACAGTGCCGGGCGCGGTGTGGTTCACGCTTCTAATCCTAGCACTCTGGGAGGCCCAGGTGGATGGATTGCCTGAGCTCACAGGTTCGAGACCAGCCTGAGCCACAGTCTCTAAAAGTAGCTGGGCGTTGTGGCAGACGCCTGTAGTCCCAGCTTCTCGGGAGGCTGAGGTAAGAGAATCACTTGACCCGAAGAGTTGGAGGTTGCTGTGAGCTATAACACCAAGACACTCTACTAAGGACGACAAGGTGAGACTCTCAAAAAACAAACGAACAAAAGTGCTCGGCGTCCTAGCACAGTGGTTATGGCGCCTGCCACATACAACGAGGCTGGCGCGTTTGAAACCGGCCCAGGCCAGCTAAACAGTAATGAACAACTGCAACAAAAAATAGGCGGGCTTTGTGGCAAACGCCTGTAGTCCCAGCTACTTGGGAGACTGAGGCAAGGGAATCACTTGAGCCCAATAGTTTGAGGCTGTGAGCTGTGACGCTACAGCACTCTACCGAGAGCGACATAGACTGTCTCAAAAAAAAAAAAAAAATAGGGAACAGTATGAAGGAGCTTCTAAGTAGTAAATGAGCGGGTAGTACACTGATAAACTGTAGGCATACATGAAGGGATCACTGGTGGCGGGGATAATCAAGTCTTTCCTAGATTAAGTACAGCATGATATGTTTTGAGGTTTGAGTATTCCAAGTAGCAGGGAGAGCTGGAGCATGAGGAAATAAATTTGGTAATGAGAAGTGAAAAGTCAACGCAACCTTCCGACTGGCAGCAGAGAGAGCCGCGAACGCGGTATTTTTATATTAAACTTGCGGTACTGCCGCTGTGTGGAACTAGGTGAGGGTCAGCTCCCACTAGGGGGTGCTGTTTCAAAACATAGACCCATTTGGATTAAGGTGAAATGAATGCACAGCAGGTAGCACATGAGACAAAAAGCGTCCCAACCGTTGAACAAATTAACAAAAATTAAATATGTTAACTCTTCCCTCTTATTGTCTCGCGCCCCTCAAAATGGTCTCCCTGTCTCTAACCACTACTAGAGTTTGTGCCAGACAAGCCCTGCGGAAAACGACTACCACTCCCAGAAATCCTCGCGCAAGGCCTGGTCCCTCTTCTAGAGTACAAGCGGTCTCGCCGCATGGCCTTTCGGGAGCGGTAGTCTTCAAGTGTCATCTGGGTGTTGTAGTTCCTTTCCCACAATCTACTGGGCGAGGCGGCGCCGGCGATCCCAGCAGCGCTGGGTGTTCAGGGGCCAAGATGGCGGCGCGCCGGGGACGGAGAGATGGAGTCGCGCCGCCTCCGGGTGGGGGCCCCGGCCCAGGCCCCGGTGGTGGAGTCCGCGGCAGCGGTTGGGGGAGTCGAAGTCAAGCGTCGTATGGGACCTTGGGCGCTGTGAGCGGCGGGGAACAGGTGAGAGGCTGGCGGGCGGCCCGCAGCTGGCAGCAAAGAGATGTGTGCCGGGCGGTGACACGTGGACGCCACAGGAAAGGGAGGAAGCGCCTGAGAGTTGATGCCGGGTGGCTGCAGGAGCTAGGTCAGGTCAAGTAGACTTAAGCCATTTGTTGAGGGAAGGCGGGCAAAGGTAGGGTCTCTACGGCCATTTCTGGAGAACGCCGGTGGGCCAGAGCCGGGTGTCGGAAACATGGCCCGCAATGGGGGGGGGTCAGAGATTTGGACTTGAGAGTCGAAGACCTTCCCTCTAAAGATGCTTAGTGTGGCTCCTCTTGCCTAACGCAGCGGTTCTCTTTTCGGAGCCACGTGGGGTGGGGGAACAATTTTCCCGGGAGAACTTGTCTGCTTCCCCTCCCCCTCTAGGCGGCCGGGGCACCCACGTGGGTTGGGTTCCCGGTGGAGGGGGGCGCGGACCGCGGGTCCACGTGGGGGCAGGGAAGCGATGTGCACGTGGCTCGCGTCCCAGGCAGTCGGGCATCTAGTATCAGCCCTGGAGCCGCACTGCTGGGAACTGGGTGTGTCTTAGCCAGTCCCGCCATCTCCGGCCCGGGCTTCACCCGCCAGGGCAGGAAGGTTGGGGCTGATAGTCAACTTTGCTTAAAGCCCTGGAGTTTTTTTTCCCCTACTGCTTGGGTCCGCAGCGCCTCTCTACTGATGGACTTTCCAGATGTTCGAGGAGTCTGTTCCCTGCGGATGACGGAGTGTGATGGGGAAATTAGAGGGCTGAGGCTGAAGGGCTGTAGAGGAGTGAGCTTATGGCTGCTTCTGTCCGACCGGCTTGGGGTGGGTTGTGAGTCATTGGCCCTGGCGTTTTCGTTGCCTGCAGTTCAGCCTCATTAGTGATTCAAGGGACATGGGAGTGTCAACATATACCTGGGACAAGCTTAAGTAAGGGAAAGAGAATCTTCCCTCTTCCCCTTTTTTTCCCCAACATATCTTTTGAGGAGGCAGCTAAGACCTGCTCCTGGGAATTGACACAGGAACTGGGGTGGGCCTTATTTAAGGTTCTCTGGAATTTTTGCCTGGGATGGGAAAAGTTGGAAGTGGTTTGAGAGGTATTCAGCATTAGTTGAACATGTATTGGACAAGGAGGAATTTTTTTGTCAGATTCTTTTTTTTCAGCCTTCAGTTCTGCATACTTAAGTGTTACTGGTTTTACTGTCTGCAGTGGAAAGTTTCTTAGAAGTTGCTACCGGGTGGCAGTGGGTAGGAATCAGTTTAAACTATTACCTCTCTTAAGAAATTAGCTGGGTTTTTGACACTTTTTTGTGTATGTTTTTTGGTGGAAGCTGGGTTACCTGGTAATGTCACATCCAGGAGACCAATACAGGCAGGAAGGTAGGCGCATCTGATTCCTTCCCCTTCATTTTTCTCAGAGGTCATAGCTGTTGGGGCTAGTGCTGCCCACCCTCTGGGGGTGAAGCAGGAGAGAGTCAAGATCCAGCTGTAATACAAGTTAGATGATCATTTGGGGTTGGAGAAGGTCTTATGGAGAGATTGTCCCCACCAAACCAAAGATGGTTGTGTGAGCTGACCAGTCAAGCAGTTAGTGAGATACCATTATGTTTAATTACAGGAGATACACTGGTAAACCACATAAACATAGCCCCTATCCTCCAGAATCCTTTGTTTTAATCAGGATAGACAGATAATAATGGTGAATGGCACAAAAAGAAAGTGCAGGGTATTTGAGATTATATAATTGGCAGTAGTAATCTACTTTGCAGGGTCTGGGAAGAGATATTGTAGGCTGAGACTTGAAGAAAAACTTTGCTAAGAGAGAATAGTATGTGAAGGTCTCAGGGAGAGAGAACACATGGCTTATTGGAGACACAGAAACCTGTATAGCAGAGTAGTGAGGAGAACAAGCTGGAGCAGAATAGTCTACTGGGGAAGATCAGGACCCCCTCTCTGTAAGCCATATCAAGGAGTTTAAACCTAATGCTAAAAGCAGTAGTATGCCATTGAAGGGATTTACAGCGGATCTCAGTGCTGGCTGATTTTGAAACCTGGAGGGACAAGATTATTGTGGGAGAGCCAGTTGGGAGTTCGTTGACGTTTAGAGCTACTGGTAGCTGCTTCACTTTGACTCTGAGCTTAGTACTTGGATGATCTTGATATTCTGGGAACTGTGCTGTTTGGATGGCTGATGTCAGGTAAGGGGTGGGTGTTTCTGAATGGAAGTACAGATGAATAGTTTGTCAAGGTGGTATCATCTCAAGATTTCAGTTTAGTGGTCAGGGCTCTGGTGGGTAGGTGGCAGGCAAGTAGAGATGCATCCTCCTTGCACATCCAGGAATTCGCTGTGCCAGGTGCTATTCAGTTGTTGGTTGTAATTACAGGATTGTGAAGGCCTAGGAGGGGTTAGTGCCTAAAACCTGCCACCTTTCAGCTCATCTCTCTTTGGGCCTGGCCTCCTTAGTGTCCCTAACCAGCCTTTCCTTTTTCTGGGTATTGGAACTCTGCAGCTTTATTAGGAGGGTGTATGTGTGTGCATGTGGGAGGCTGGTGGTGGTGGAGGAGGGTGTGAATTTTTCTTTTGGAAGAGGGGCAGAGTTTCCCTTTGCTGGAGAGGGGGAGGAAGGTGTTTGGCTAGTCTGTGTTTGATCCTGTTCTTGGATCTCAAGATCCTTTGTCTCAAGTTTCTTATGTAATAGTCCCTCCCTTGTCTGTGGTTTCAGTTAACCATGGTCAAACTATGGTCTGAAAATAGATGAGTGTAGTGCAATGAGATACTTTGAGAGATTACATTCTCTCATTCATAACTTTTATTACAGTGTTTTGTTATAATTATTCTATTTTTAGTTATTGTTAATTTCTTACTGTGCCTAATTTAAAAGTTAAACTTTGTCATGAGTATGTATGCATATAAAAGACCATAGTATATATAGGGTTCAGTACTCTCTGCAGTTTTAGGCATCCACTGGAGGTCTTGGACTATATCCCGAGGACAGAGGGACTACCATAGTGGAGATATTCATGGCTCTGTTCTGTTCTCACTGGTGCCATTCTAGTCACTTCTGGCCCTGTTCATTCATGCCTACACTCTTGACAGGTCTGGGTGTGCTGCTCTGTGCCTGATAGAAGAGGCTAAAGATGTCACTAGCTCTCAGAAGCCAGCTACAGAATTAAGCTTTCTCTCTCTCTCTTTTTTTTTTTGCAGTTTTTGGCTGGGGCTGGGTTTGAACCCATCACCTCTGGCATATAGGGCCGGCGCCCCACTCCTTTGAGCCATAGGTGCCACCTTCTCTTTTTTTTTTTTTTTTTTTTTTTTTTGAGATAGTCTCAAGCTGACCCCCTGGGTAGAGTGCTGTGATGTCATAGCTCACAGCACCTTCCAACTTGGGCTCAAGCGATCTTCTTGCCTCAGTTTTTCTATTTTTGGTAGAGACAGGTCTCACTTTTGCTGAGGCTGGTCTTGAACTCATGAGCTTAAGCAATCCATCTGCCTTGGCCTCCCAGAGTGCTAGGATTACAGGATTACAGGAGTGAGCCACCGGTCTGGCCAAGCTTTCTCTTCTTTTGCTCTTATCCGGGGATGGGGTGGGGAAGAGAGATCCTTCTCTGGAATTACTATGGACAGATTGGGTGGCACACTGTTGTTGGGCCTTGGAAATAAAAGCATCGCTCATGGCTCAGTGATTAGTGCCCGAGGCACACATGGTTGTTTCAAACCCAGCCTGGGGCTGCTACACAAACAAACAATAACAACAAAAATAGCTGCAGCCAGGGGGAGTGGCTTAGTGATCAGTGACTTGCACCTGTAATCCTAGCACTCTGGGAGGCCAAGGTGGGTGGAAAGCTTGAGCTCAGGAGTTCAAGACCAGCCTGAGCAAAAGAGAGACTCTATCTCTACTAAAAATAGAGAAACTGATGCAAGAAGATCACTTGAGCCCAAGACCTGGAGGTGTTGTGAGCTATGATGCCACGGCACTCTACCCAGGGCAACAGCTTGAGACTCTGTCTCTGAAAAAAAAAAAAGAAAAAAAGAAAGACTCGTCGCCCCTAGCTCAGTGAGCAGGGCGCTGGCCGCATACACCGAGGTTGGCAGGTTCAAGCCCGGCCCAGGCCTGCTAAACAATGACAACTGCAACCAAAAATACCCAGGCGTTGTGGTGGGTGCCTGATGTCCCAGCTACTTGGGAGACTGAGGCAAGAGAATCACTTAAGCCCAAGAGTTTGAGGTTGCTGTGAGCTATGATGCCACTCTACCAAGGGTGACATAGAGTGAGACTGTCTCAATTAAAAAAAAAAAAAAAGGCAATACCTGTGGCTCAGTGACTAGGGTACTGGCCCCATATACCCAGGGTGGTGGGTTTGAACCCGGCCCTGGCCAAACTGCAACAACAAAAAATAGCCGGGTATTGTGGTGTACCTATAGTCCCAGCTACTCAGGAGGCTGAGGCAAGAGAATCACCTAAGCCCAAGAGCTGGAGGTTGCTGTGAGCTGTGATGCCACCACACTCTATTGAGGGCGACAAAGTGAGACTCTGTCTCTGAAAAAAAAAAAATACAAAATAAAAACATGAAGTTAATGTATCAGCTATGTAGGGCAGTATGGATAACTGGGAAGTATGAACATATTTTAACCCTTATAGGAATCAAAAAGTATAAGCTTACTATTTGCCCCAAAGGAACTTGGAATTTATTTATTTATTTATTTAATTTTTTTAGAGACAAGAGTCTCACTTCATTGCCCTCAGTAGAATGCTGTGGCGTCACGGCTCACAGCAACCTCCAACTCCTGGTCTTAGGCGATTCTCTTGCCTCAGCCTCCCAAGTAGCTCCCGCCACAACCACCGACTATTTTTTGTTGCAGTTTGGCTGGGGCCAGGTTCGAATCTGCCACCCTTGGTATATGGGGCCAGCGCCCTACCCACTGAGCCATAGGCACTACTCAGGAACTTGGAATTTAATTTTAGTGGAGGCTGGGCCTGATGGCTTATGCCTATAATCCTAGCATTCTGGGAGGTTGAGGCATGTGGGATTGTTTGAGCTCAGGAGTTTGAGACCAGCATGAAAAAGAGTGACACCCTTTGCTACTAAAAATAGAAAAAGTAGCAAGGCATTATGGTGGGCACCTATAGTGTAGCTACTTGGGAGCCTAAGGCAAGAGGATTGCTTGAGCCCAAGAATTTGAGGTTGCTGTGAGCTATGATGCTATAGCACTCTATTCAGGATGACAGAGTAAAACTGTGTCTCAAAAATTAAAAATAAGTTTAGTAGAGATTCAGGGAATGTCATGGGCACAGTATGTGATTGCCAGAAAAGTGAATGCTGCAGAAAAATGTGAATTTAGTGTTGTGAAGAGAGATGGGCTGGGGAAGCCTAGGGTATCTTCTTGAAGTGGGTAGGATATGTGCTAAGCAGAGAACAGAGGCATAAGTGGATTTGAGATAGGTAGGTTGTTGTAGCTGAAACTGTCTCCTTGCTGACCTTTTTCCTTTGGTGTGCGTTTAGTCTTGCCCTCACCCCTGCCAGCAGATGACTTCTGAACAATCATGGTCCTTTTGATATTTTTACTTTGCAGTTTAATAATCTCCTCTTGGTCCAACTGTTCTGGATGAAGTCCAAACTTTTTTCTGTCTATAAGATCCTTGAAAACTACTGCTACGGTTGGGGCTTTTGTTCAGGGATTTTACTTCTTTCTGTCTAGCTAGCCTAGAGGTTTGGTGGTGGTGGGGGGGGGGAGGGTCTATTGCTGAGTTTGGGTCAGTTGGCTGGGTACCTGGTTTATGGACCATGCCAGTCAGTTGTCCCCAGAGGGCCCGTACATACCCTTCTCACCTTCCCCTCTTTTGCCCCAGGTACTGCTGCACGAAGAGGGGAGTGATTCTGGCTTTGTTAGTCTGTCTCGGCTAGCCCCATCTCTGAGGGACAAGGACTTAGAAATGGAGGAGCTAATGCTACAGGATGAGACACTGCTGGGGACCATGCAGAGCTACATGGATGCCTCCCTCATCTCTCTCATTGAGGATTTTGGGAGCCTTGGAGAAGTGAGTTGGGGTTGGACTTGGAGGTCTTCAGGCAGGAACTTTGTATAAGAGACTCTAGCTCAAGTCCTTGAAGTTGTTTTAGGTATGGCTCTGTTCTCCCACGACCTTGGCTTCTGGGTCCCCAGCCTGAGCCATTGAAGTGTATGTGTGTGTGTGTATGTGTATATATATATATATATATATATAATTATTATTAATGAGACAGAGCCTCAAGCTTTTGCCCTGGGTGGAGTGCTGTGGCATCACAACTCATAGCAACCTCCAACTCCTGGGCTCAGGCGATTCTCCTGCCTCTGCCTCCCAAGTAGCTGAGACTACAGGCACCTGCCACAATGCCCGGCTATTTTTTTGGTTGCAGCCATCATTGTTGTTTGGTGGGCCTGGGCTGGATTCAAACCCACCAGCTCAGGTGTATGTGGCTGGTGCCTTAGCCGCTTGAGCCACAGACACCGAGCTTGAAGTATATTTTTTATCTGTAGCTGGGAATTAGATTGTAGGCTACTAGATTATGTCCTATGTTAGGATTCCCTGGTTAGCCTGGACTGTTGTCCAAGGCTGTTCCCCCTGTCAGGGCCAGAAGGTTCTGATCTCTGTTTTTGAGCCCAATTCTAGTCTAGCCAAGTGTTGTCCACTGAGCATCCCACCTTTTGCCTGAAAGTAGGGGAATGTGTGAAACCCATACTTCAAGATTCAAGTCTGAGAGGTCTCTGTTGACACTAGAAAGGTGATGGATGGATGGTAAATGATCTTGAAACTGATGCCTCCTGGTGCTCAGATTCTTCTCATTGCCTAATTGAGCTGGGGTGAGCCTAGGATACTAATTCTCTGGGCATCTACTCCTTCTCAATGGCCTATTAAGTCATTAGATAATGTTGGTAGAACCTTTTCATTGTCTTTCTGGAGCAGACCAGGTTATCTCTGGAGGAACAGAATGAAGTGTCACTGCTCACGGCTCTGACGGAGATCTTGGACAATGCAGATTCTGAGAACCTGTCTCCATTTGACAGCATTCCTGACTCAGAGCTGCTTGTGTCACCTCGGGAGGGCTCCTCTGTGAGTATGGAACCAGGGAAAGGGGATGTGTGGTTGGTTGAAAGAGTAGATCATGTCTGTGGGCTTATTCACATAGGTCTGAAGCACAAACTGATCTCAGGTCTTTCTTTGTCTCTTAGCTGCACAAGCTACTCACGCTTTCTCGGACACCTTCAGAACGTGATCTCATCACCCCAGTTGACTCACTGGGGCCCAACACAGGCAGCAGTAGAGTGAGTGGGGTAAGCTTGATCTAGGGGGCCTCAGGAATTCCCGGTGGGAGAAGTATGCGGAAATAGGTCTGGAACATACTTTGCAGAAGAAAATTCCTTCTGATGCTTCTTTTCTCTCTTGCAGGTAGAAATGTCTCTTACAGATCCCCCTTGGGACTTTTCCTCACCCTCTTTTCTGGAGACCTCTTCCCCCAAGTTTCCTAGTTGGAGACCCTCAAGATCAAGACCACGTTGGGGACAATCCCCTCCTCCCCAGCAGCGTAGTGATGGAGAAGAGGAGGAGGATGTGGCCAGCTTCAGTGGCCAGATTCTTGCTGGGGAGCTTGACAACTCTGTGAGCAGTATCTCAGACTTCCCCATGCATCTGGCCTGCCCTGAGGAAGAAGATAAACCAATAGCAGCAGAGATGGTAGTGCCAGCAACTGGTGATGAGAGCATCTCCTCCCTGAGTGAGTTGGTGCGTGCCATGCACCCATATTGCCTGCCCAACCTTACCCACCTGACATCACTTGAGGATGAGCTTCAGGAGCAGCCAGATGATTTGACACTGCCTGAGGGTTGTGTGGTGCTAGAAATAGTGGGGCAGGCAGCCACAGCTGGTGATGATCTGGAGATCCCAGTTGTAGTGCGACAGATGGCTCCTGGACCCCAGTCTGTGCTTCTGGATGACTCAGTAGAGACTAGTCCTGCCTTGCAGCTTCTCATGCCAATGCTGGAGTCAGAGACAGACCTTGCCTTGCCCAAGGTAACCCTCTGCTCTGAAAAAGAGGGATCATTACTGGACTCAGAGGAAAAGCTGGACTCGGCCTGTTTGTTGGAGTCCAGGGAGGTCATGGAGCCAGTGGTACCCAAGGGGCTTCAGAACCCACCTGCCAATGGAGGGCTGGGTTGCCAGAGAGCTCGAAAGGGCAGGAGGAAGAAGAACAAGGAGCAGCCAGCAGCCTGTGTGGAAAGCTATACCAGGAGGCTGAGATCATCCTCTCGTGGACAGTCTACTGTGGCTACAGAAGGAATTTCTCAGGCAGGCAACTTGCAGAAACAGCCTCAGGAGCAACTGCAGAGAGAAATTGGGCCTTTACAGGGTAGGGGGAAGCCCCGGGCTTGGGCTCGGGCCTGGGCAGCTGCCTTGGAGAAGCCTAGCTCTGGGAACTTGGAGAGAAGTAGTAGACAAGGTAGTCCTTCTAAAGAAAGTCCTCTAGATCTGTACCCCAAGCTGGTTGACACTGTCCAAGTCAATCATGTCCCAGCCCGTCTCTCATTGGTTGACTCTGCCCAAGTGGGCTCTATGCCAGTTGACTCTGTTGAAGCTGATCCCACTGCAGTTGACTCTGTTTTATCTGACCCTGCACCTGTTGACCCTGTGTTGGTTGAGCTTGCTTCAGTCAGCTCAGAGCTGGTTGACCCTCTCTCAGCTGACCCAGTGCTGATTGACCCAGTCCTGGCTGACTCAGCTACAGTTGACCCTGCAGTGGAAGTTTCCATTTCAGATAACTTGCCACCAGTTGATGCTGCCCCATCTGATCCAGCACCAGTTGACCCTGTTCCCAGTGACCTGGCTCCAGTTGACCCTGTGTTAATTAAATCCAGACCAACTGATCCCAGACGTGGTGCAGTGTCATCAGCCCAAGGCAGTCCAGCCCCACAGCTCCTGGATTCAGAGTCCTTGGACTCTCCAAAGATCATCATCCCTGAAGTTAAGGAGGTTGTGGGTCCTCTGAAGGTAGAAAGTAGCGCTATTGTCACAGCCCAGGAAGTCAGACCTCGGCCTCTTAGCCTATCTGAATACCGGCGACGAAGGCAGCAACGCCAAGCAGAGGCAGAAGAGAGGAGTCCCCAGCCCCCAGCTGGGAGGTGGCCTAGCCTTCCAGAGACCCCCACGGGGCTGGCAGACATCCCTTGTCTTGTTCTCCCACCAGCCTCAGCCAAGAAGACAGCTCTGCAGGGAAGCCCCGAAGCTCCTCCTGAGGCATCCTTTGGACCCATGGGTCCCAGCCCTGCTTCTCCTAGTCCTGAGCCACCTGCAGACAAACCTATAGCTTCAAATCCCACTGAGCAGGTGCCATCCCAAGAGATGCTACCGCTAATGAGACCTTCCCCTCCTATACAGTCCATGTCCCCTGTTGCACCCATGCCTACTCCCCTGCCTTTTCCTCCAGGTGGGTTGGGTATGCCCCCTAGTCTACCTCCACCTCCCTTACAGCCTCCCACTCTCCCAGTGTCTATGGGGCCAGTGCTCCCTGATCCCTATACTCACTATGTCCCTGTGCCACCCTGGCCTTGTTATCCCCCTGTGTCACCTGGGTATCCTTGTCTGCCCCCACCACCACCAGTGCCCATAGTGTCTGGTACTCCTGGTGCCTATGCTGTGCCCCCCACTTGCAGTGTGCCTTGGGTACCTCCTCCCGCTCCAGTCTTACCTTACAGTTCCAGCTGTACCTATGGGCCCTTGGGATGGGGCTCAGGGCCACAACATCCTCCGTTCTGGTCTGCTGTTCCTCCACCTCCTTTGCCTCCAACCTCTGTTGGGAGAGCTGTTCCTCCATCTAAGAAGGAGACCAGTGGCATTCTAGCTGGCCCTCCTGAAAATGTACTTCCTGTGCCAATGGCTCCACCTCTCAGTCTTGGGCCAGCTGGCCACGGAGCTTCACAAGTAGAGCCTACCAAGGTGGAGGTCAAGCCAATGCCTGCATCTCCCCATGTGAAACATAAGGTATCCTCCCCGGTACAAAGCCCTCAGATGAAGAATCTGTCCTGTGTGTCTGCTGAAAGTGTGGCTATTGAGGAACATGCATCAGAGAGACCAAAGCCTGAGACCCAGGAGATCAGGCCAAGGGAGAAGCCTCCCTCTCCTGCTACCAGGGCTGTTCCCACACCAAGGCAGAGCACTGTCCCCAAGCTCCCAGCTGTCCACCCAGCCCGTCTAAGGAAACTGTCCTTCCTGCCTACCCCATGTTCCCATGGTCCTGAAGATGTGGTACAGGCTTTCATCAGTGAGATTGGTGAGTAGCACACGCTTCTTTTGGTCTCTAAAAGGGTAAAGGGTTGACTTGGGAGTATTCTCCATAGAACAGGATAACCAATCCAGATAAAGCTGGCCTTTGATTTCCTTGGCGGGTTCTTGAGAGGCAGAGCTCTAGGGTTGCTTAGACCTTCAGTGCTCTGTGCTGCTGCCTAGGCTTGCTGATACAGTAGGCAGGGGTAGTGGAAAGGGCAAAGTGAGGGGATTTGTGGGCTTTCTGGGACCTGTGTACTCAATTGATAGGGGCTGGTTTTCAATCCTATGTTGTGTGCCTCTACAGGAATTGAGGCATCGGACCTGTCCAGTCTGTTGGAGCAGTTTGAAAAATCAGAAGGTGAGGGAATTTGGGTGATTTTGCTCCAACTCTTTTTGTTTCTACTTCTTTGGACCCAACCCTTAGTCGCTTAAACTAGGGGGAAGGGGAAGGGCAGCGTTAGCCACTAGAGCAGCCCCTTAATTGGGATGAGGAGACAAGATTCAACCGCGACAGTAATCTAATCAGGGGCAGTGGTTGTGCCGTGAGGCAAGTACTATAGAAGAGGAGACTGGGAGACCCAAATAGGTTTGGAATATTTGGGGACGTTTTTCTAGAAGGAAGTAGCTCTCAAGCTGTGCCTTGAAAGATAGGATTTCATAGAGAGAATGTGTGTGTTGTGAATAAAGGGAGAAAGAACAAGGCTGGGCATGGTAGCTCACGCTTGTAATCCTAGCACTGGGTGGCAGAGGCAGGTAGGTGGATTGCCTGTGCTCACAGGTTTTAGACCAGCCCTAGACAGAGCCAGACCCCCGCCTCTAAAAATAGCCAGGCGTGTGGCTGGCATTTATAGTCCCAGCAACTGGGGAGGCTGAGGCAAGAGAATCACTTGAGTCCAAGAGTTTGAGGTTGCTGTGAGCTATGATGCCATGGCACTACCAAGGGTGACAAAGTGAGACTTTTTTTTTTTTTTTTTGAGACAGAGCTTCAAGCTGTCACCCTGGGGTAGAGTGCTGTGGCATCACAGCTCACAGCAACCTCTAGCTCCTGGGCTCAAGCAATTCTCCTGCCTCTGCCTCCCAAGTAGCTGGGACTACAGGCGCCTACCACAACGCCCGGCTATTTTTTGGTTGCAGCTGCCATTGTTGTTTGGTGGGCCCAGGCTGGATTTGAACCCGCCAGCTCAGGTGTATGTGGCTGGCACCTTAGCCGTTTGAGCCACAGATGCCAAGCCGTGGCTATTTTTTTTTTTTTTTTTTTTTTGGTTGTAGTCGTCATTGTTCTTTGGCAGGCCTAGGCTGGATTCAAACCCGTTGGCTCTGGTATATGTGGCTGGTGCCTTAGCTGCTTGAGCTACAGGCACCAAGCCTGAGACTCTTGTCTCTAAAACAAAGGGGGGGGGGGCGCAGAAGGAATACATGGGAAGGCTGGTGTATGGTGCAATTGGAAGGGACTGAATAGCTGGATGTTCTCAGTACAGGGTGTGGGTCTTGGTGCTGTAGAGGATGTGGTGTCCTGTTCTTAAGTATCTTATGTTGTAAATGGGGAGAAAAGTCTGCAGAAATGAATTCTGAGTTGGTAATAGATATATCTAGGACAAGATGGGGCTATGAGGCTGGGAGTTAAGTTAGGCAAGTTATGTAGAAAAATGCTAGGTTTATAAATTTGAACTCTATCTCAAATTCAAGTGTGGTATGTGGGTGTTTCTGAGCAGAAAAGAGATATGATTAAAAATAGTACCTGGGCACCCACTGGCAGAGACTGGATCTCTTTGGGGAGAGCCTAACAGGGAATATGTAGGCTAAGTGGATTTTCCTCCTTTGGGTCTCAAAGCAAGCCCTCTGTGTCTCCTTAGTCTGGAACATGTGGTTGGGCTTTTAACTAGTATGGTTTCTTTGCAGCCAAAAAGGAGTGTCCTCCCCTGGCTCCTGCTGACAACTTGGCTGTAGGAAACTCAGGGTAAGTATGGAGACATGTGAGCGAGTTACCCTACAGCTGTTGGTCAGCAGCCGGCTGGCGCTTCAGGACCATCATCTGGATGCCTCTGTTGTAGGAACATTTAGTCAGTTCTAGAGTCTCCCTGCTTCCCCATCCCCTGATCTCCCCATTACTACTGGGCACTTTCTTAGGGGATAAGGTGGGAGGGTGTGTACTGCCCTCCAGCTAATTCCAGTCAGGGATCCTGAATACCCCAGAGGTGTCTTTTATCTTCTTCTGACAAGTCATGCCTTTGGGGATTTCTTTTCTTCATTTAACAAACTTTAAGCTTACTCAATGCTGGTGATGATGTAACTTGAAATTGGGGAAGATGTTAATGGTTATGACTCCCCTGACTCCTTGGTGGGCACTGGCATACTGGACCTCTTTGCTCCCCAGTCTCCCAGCACTGAGAGGCCTTTTTTCATTTTTCATGTTCATGGTCCATGGTTCATGGACCTGATCACCAGGTCCATTCTATTCTGCCAAGCAGGTTACCCTCCATATTGGTTTCAGGTTGGTTTGGGCTGAGCAGGTGATGCTCTTGATGTGAAGGAGATTGGGGTTATTAAAGGTTATGGCCAGTCTGCCTCCTGGAATTGGGCAGAGCTGAGTTGAGACCCAATCTACAGTTTAGTTACTAGTTTTTGTTCATGAGGAGGAAAATGGGGGCATTTGTGCATCCTATTCTTCTCTGCCGCACCCCTCTCCTATTGCTTTGTGAGGAAAGCATATGTACAAGATATTGAGGAGGCAATGAATCAGGCTTTCCCTTTTCCCCCCCTGCCAGCAGCGTTGACACTCCCCAGGAGAAGAGGCCCCTAGACCGGTTACAAGCCCCAGAACTGGCCAACGTAGCAGGTGGGTTCAGGGTGGGGAACACTGCTTATGATTAGTTTATGCAGCAACATTTACAGAGTTTCCTCTGCATCAAGAGTGTGTAGGCATTGAGGATGCAGAGATCTGATCTCCATCCTTAAAGGTACTCACAGCCTAGGGTATAGATGTGTAAACAAATGAGCATGTTTAGTACCTGAGGTAGTATGTTAAAGAAGCCTGTGATTTATAGGGAGATGTGAAAGGGGACAGTTAGGGAATGGTTGTGTAGAAGGTAATTTCCTAAGCTGAAGCTCGAGAAAATCACTGATATCAGTCAGGTGTTAGATTTGAAGGACAGGGCATTCTAGGAAGATGGAGCAACTTGAGTGATCTGAAGAAACAAAGCCAGCCACGTGTTTGGGATAATTGCGAGTGGCTTGGTTTGACTGGAGCAGTGGTCCTCAAATTTTTTAAACAGGGGGCCAGTTCATTGTCCCTCAGACCATTGGAGGGCGGGACTATAGTTTTAAAAAAACAACTATGAACAAATTCCTGTGCATACTGCACATACCTTATTTTGAAGTAAAAAAACAAAACGGGAACAAATACAATCACACCGCCTCATGTGGCCCATGGGCCGTAGTTTGAGGATCCCTGGATTGGAATATAGTGGGATCAGGGTGGTGGGCAGAGCTAAAGGAAGACATAAAACAGGAATGGTGGATAGGTCAGATTATGGGAACTTTGAATACCATGTCAAGCTATTTGGACTTTATCCGGTATTGACGAAGCAATTGAAAAAGCTTTACCAGATTGGTTTTCAGGTGCTCTACCTAGCAGAAATGGAAAAGACAGGTAGATGGGCACAAAGCCAGAAGCAGGGAGACCATCAGAAGGTGATTGCTCGAGTCCAGGCAAGATGCAGCCTAGAAGTCAGGCATTGCAGGGTGGAAGGGGTGTGTCTAAGAACGGAGTGATAGACCAGTTAGGACCTGATCACCAGCTAGGTTTGGTAGTGAGAAGATGAGGGGTTCAGCTGGTTAGGTTTTTTTGCTGATCCCCTGGATGGGAAACATGGGGAAAGGATATTGGTGTACTTTGTGAGATAAGATGGGGTTCTCTGGAACCTATATACACAGTATTTGGAAGTGTAGAATCAGATCTCATCCTGCTATCTCCATCCTCCCTCCCGCTCAACAGGGCTCACCCCTCCTGCTACCCCTCCCCACCAGTTATGGAAGCCCCTGGCTGCTGTCTCACTGCTGGCCAAGGCCAAATCTCCTAAGTCCACCGCCCAGGAGGGAACCCTGAAGCCTGAAGGAGTTACAGAGGCCAAACATCCAGCTGCAGTCCGCTTCCAAGAAGGGGTCCATGGCCCTAGTCCAGTCCATGTGGGCTCTGGGGACCATGACTATTGTGTCCGAAGCAGGACCCCCCAAAAAAAGACGCCTGCCCTAGTCATTCCAGAGGTGGGCTCCCGATGGAATGTCAAACGCCATCAGGACATCACCATCAAACCGGTCTTGTCCCTGGGCCCAGCTGTCCCCCTGCCCCCATGCATACCTGCCTCCCAGGAACCACTTGATCACAGGACTAGCAATGAACAGGCAGATCCCTCAGCACCTTGCCTTGCCCCATCTGCTTTGCTGTCCCCTGAGGCCTCACCCTGCTGGAATGACATGAACACTAGGACTCCCATTGACCCTTCAGTCAAGCAGCGGTCAGTGCGCTGTTACCGAAAAGCCTGCAGGTCAGCTAGCCCCCCAAGCCGGGGCTGGCAGGGTCGCTGCGGCCACAGCAGCTGTTCTGTCAGCTCTGGGTCCAACCGGACCAGCGAAGCATCTTCCTCTTCATCCTCATCGTCGTCTTCCTCATCCCGATCCCGGTCCAGGTCCCTCTCCCCCCCACACAAGAGGTGGCGAAGGTGAGCTCTGATGGCCCTTTAGGTCCTCTCCATTTAGGAAGTTTATGTACTCTTCTGCGGTTTACTTTTAAAGCTCTTACAGTTTGTCTTTGGTACTTTCAGTCACTAAGGCTTCTATTTCTGTCTTTGGCTTTTGTCTTCATTCCTTTCCTGGATTGTTGAAGGAGGCAAGCTGTGAGATGATAGCTTCTATCCCTCGTTGGAGTTTGGTGTATCTCCTGAGCTCTTCTGCTTCCTTGAGACCTGCTTTAGGAGACTGTTAGCATTTGGTCTTGACCATGTTGGTATTTTCACACATCATATCAGTCCTCATTTATGGTATTTTCTTGGTGCTGTGTGGGTTAGTGGGTTAATTGTTAATGGAAGATAGTTCTTCCCTTAATCATCTGTTGAGCAAAGTGTCTGGGGCAGTTCCTTTGGGTGTTAACTATAGTCTCTTCTATTTTCTGGCAGCAGGAAATAGAAGTTTTTTTTCAATAACAGACCCCAGTTTTCCCACTTAATGAAGAATTCTTGGGTGTTGGCAATGGTACAAATCTTTAAAAATGGCTTCCACTGGGCCCAGCAGTGGCTCATGCCTGTAATCCTAGCACTCTGGGAGGCCAAGGCAATAGGTTGCCTGAGTCAGAGTGTGACCCTGCCTCTACAAATAGCCGGGCATTGTGGCAGGCACTTGTAGTCCCAGCAACTCGTGAGGTTGGGGCAAGAGAATCGCTTGAGCCCAAGAGTTTGAGGTTGCCATGAGCTATGATGCCATGGGACTACTGAGGGCGAGAAAGTGAGATTCTGTCTCAAAAAAAATAAAATAAAAAATATATTAAATAAATAAATAGAAATGCCTCCTACTATTGATCTAGCGCAGCACATCTCCTGTTATGCCAAGGTCACAGTATTCTATGAGACATGGTAGGGGTACATTAACCTAGAGATCTAGGCCTGGCCCCACACTACAGATAACTGGTTATGAAACATAGGGCCCAGGCCTTTATCTCCCTGAGTATCTCTTTTTCTTCTTTCTGATCTGTTAAGTGTTTTTCTTTTTCTTTTTCTTTTTTTAGAGGCAGAGTTTCACTTATCACCCTCAGTAGAGTGCTGTGGCGTCACAGCTCACAGCAACCTCCAGCTCCAGGGCTTAGGTGATTCTCTTGCCTCATCCTCCCAAGTAGCTGGGACTACAGGCGCCTGCCACAACGCCCGGCTATTTTTTTGTTTCAGTTTGGCTGGGGCCGGGTTTGAATTCACCACCCTTGGTATATGGGGCTGGTGCCCTACCCACTGAGCCACAGGTGCTGCCCTATTAAGTGTTTTTCAGTTTTTTTATGGTTAGAAATAATATTTTTCTGACCAGGAGTGATGGCTCATGCCTGTAATCCCAGCACTTGGGAGGCTGAGATGGGTGGATTGCCTGAGTTCACAGGTTCAGGGACCAAACAGCCTAAGCCAGAGTGAGATCTTGTCTCTAAAAATAGTTGGGTATTGGGTGGCCCCTGTGGCTCAGTGGGTAGGATGCCGGCCCCATATACTGAGGGTGGCGGGTTCAAGCCCAGCTCCCACCAAACTGCAACAATAACAAAAATAGCTGGGCGTTGTGGCAGGCACCTGTAGTCCCAGCTACTCGGGAGGCTGAGGCAAGAGAATCACCTAAGCCTAGGAGTTTAACGTTGTTGTGAGCTGTGATGTCATAGCACTCTATCAAGGGCAAAAAAGTAAGACTCTGTCTCAAAAAGGAAAAATTAATAATAGTTGGGCATTGTGGCGGGTGCCTGTAGTCCCAGCTACATGGGAGGCTGAGGCAAGAGAATCACTTGAGCTCAGGAATTTGAGGTTGCTGTGAGCTATGATGCTATGGTACTCTATACCAAGGTGTGAAAAAGTGAGACTCTGTCTCAAAAAAAAAAAAAAGGAAAAATATTTTTTCAATTTTTAATTGCACAATTGAAAATAAATATGATCTTTACCAAAATAGTCCAAAACAATCCAGGTACATCTCAGAAGTTTCACAAAGGGCCTCAGTTCATCTGTGAAGAAAAATAGTTCTTACAGAGCACCTATGGTCTGCTTTATCTTTGGCCCTCAGCTTCCTAACAGAGAGGCAGGGCTGGGGCCTGGGTGAGTTAAATGGGATATACGTGCACTACTCCCAGCATTCCTGCATGCGCTTTTATTCACCAGGTCCAGCTGCAGTTCCTCGGGACGTTCACGAAGATGCTCTTCCTCTTCATCCTCATCATCTTCATCTTCCTCCTCACCATCCAGTTCTCGAAGCCGTTCTCGCTCCCCTTCCCCCCGCAGGAGAAGTGACAGGAGGCGGAGGTGAGCACATGTTCAGGGAAGAAATGCCTGAGAGTTTTGAGGCATGCTTTGTCTTTCATGAGGGGCTGATGACACCATCTCTTGTCAGGTACAGTTCTTACCGTTCACATGACCATTACCAAAGGCAGAGGGTACTACAGAAGGAGCGTGCAATAGTGAGTAGAGGGATAGGTCATGGGAGGAGGGGGCTTACCCCTGAGCAGTGGGCTCAGAGAGCTGTCTATAGCTGCAGGTACTGTATGTCAATTTTCTTTTATTTCCAATATAGGAAGAGAGAAGGGTAGTCTTCATTGGGAAGATACCTGGGCGTATGACTCGTTCAGAGCTGAAACAGAGGTTCTCAGTTTTTGGAGAAATTGAGGAATGCACCATCCACTTCCGTGTCCAGGGGTAAGCTTGGGCTCCAAGGGCAGGATGTCTGTTTCCATTCATCTACCTTGATGTTTCTCTGTCTTTCCTCTTTGCTTTGGTGTGCTGGCCAATATGGGGGACCTTCATTTCTGCAGAGGGTTGGCTATTTGGGTTTGAGAAGAAATACCACCATACCTAGAGTGCTGTGCCTTCTTCATGGCATGTCCCCAGATGGCCACCCTAGCCTCTGCTTTATCCTCTCCCACCCTTCTTACCAGTGACAACTATGGCTTCGTCACTTACCGATATGCTGAGGAGGCATTTGCAGCCATCGAGAGTGGCCACAAGCTGCGGCAAGCAGATGAGCAGCCCTTTGATCTTTGCTTTGGGGGCCGCAGGCAGTTCTGTAAAAGAAGCTATTCTGATCTTGGTGAGTGCAGTAAAGGGCTGAGGCTTTGGCATATATTATCCCCTTCCCAGAGAGGTTCTCAGCCCTTACAGAGTGGGATTAGGCAGGTTTTTCTCAATACACAGAGATCCCAAAGGATGGGATGAAAGGAGAAATGGAGGCTCTGAGTTAAAAATCAGGGCAATTTTATCTCCATTATGTTAGAATGAAAGATGGCTGGCTATTTGAGGATCCTTTGCTTGGAAAATGTGGTCAGAGACCTTGACATTTCTCTTTACCTTTTTAGATTCCAACCGGGAAGACTTTGACCCTGCACCTGTAAAGAGCAAATTTGATTCTCTTGATTTTGACACATTGTTGAAACAGGCCCAGAAGAACCTCCGGAGGTAACCTTGGGCCTTCTCCCCACCCCTTTTTTCTTTGGAGGTGCCCAACCTCCTCCATCCCCCTCCCCCACTCTAGGGGAGAGAGCTGCTAGTGAGGAGATGACTGTTTTATAAAGAAATGGAAAAAAGTGAAATAAAAAATGTTAAATCAGACTTTTTTAAAGGGGTATTTGTTTTTTATAACAGGTATTGAAACAAGTTAACTTGCATTCCTATGTGAGATGGGTGGAGCTGAGGTGTTCACCCAGTGTTTGAAACATCTAAGTCACTATGCAGACTAATAAACAAACTGCAGAGAACTTTCAAGTGCTGTTGTACTTCTTTCTATGGGACAAGTGCCAAATGCATTCACTTTTCCCATCTGAATACAACCAGGGACATGTCTCCCTCTGGTCAGGTATAAAATCATACTGAATTTGAAAGTTGGCTCCTCAGGTATATTGTCTGTGAAATCAGTCATCTAGGGTAGTGCTTCTTAAACATGAAAAGGCACTCAAATCATGTGGAGATCTTTTCTATTTTTATTTTTTTGAGACAGAGTCTTACTTTGTCATCCTTGGTAGAGTGCTGTGGTGTCATAGCTTACAGCATCACAGCAACCTCCAACTTTTGGGCTCAAGTGATTCTTTTGCCTCAGCCTCCCAAGTAGTTGGGAGGGACTACAGGCACCCACCACAATGCCCAGCTATTTTTAGAGGGGAGGTTTCTTTCTGGCTCAGGCTGATCTTGAACTGGTGAGCACAGGCAATCCACCCACCTCAGCCTCCCAAAGTGCTGGGATTACACGCATGAACCACCCTGCCCAGCCGTGGAGATCTTTCAGAAGGTAGATTCTGACTTCCCAGGTTGAAGTCAGAGATTTAGATAGCAAGAAGAGATTTAGATAGCAAGAACCTTGAGGAAGCTCACACTTCCTTAAGGGTGAGGGGGAAGAAGAAAAAAAAAGTTCCAAATAAAAGTTTCCTAAACTGGGGTTTGTGTGTACATTCACTGTTTGATTTGTGTCCACTGTTTTAGCTTGAGGATGATAACTTGGCAGATGCTTGAATGTTGTAAAGAATGCATGCTCATGGATAGAAGTCTGGGGAAGAGGGAACTATAGGAGTTATACAGGAGAAAGGCAAAGGAGAAGTATGTCCCATAAGGAAGTGGATTCTTATCCTTTCCTGAGGGGCATTGATGGAAATTAGTCAAGTAGTGGGTAGGACTGAAGTGATTGCTGACTGCTAACATGACTTGAAATGTGGCAGAACATGGAATTAATTAACTTGGCAAGTCTAGGCACTGTGTTGGAGTTATGACCCATGACCCCTTTTCATGGAGCTGATCTAAGGCTGAATAGTAAGAAAGGTGGGAGGGTTGTTTTATAGGCATGTCATGACTGAGGGAGGGGGCAGCTTTAAGAATCAACATTCCGAAGCCCCCAGGATAAATAAATTGAAGGAGTTTCTGAAGGGGAGGCAGGAAGCAAGGCTGGGTGGTATCTGAGAAGGGCCCCCTGGGTGTTGGAGGCAGTAGAAACGAAAGGCCGCAGCCATGAATGGGGTGGCTGATCCCGTAGCAATGTCTAGAGAGAAGGGCAGCTCGACCCCTCCTGTCTACTCATTATTCTAGTATTCGAAAGCTAGCAGTGGGGTAGGAAACCGCTGCGCTGAGAAAAGGCGCCTCCTCAGTAAGACTACAACGCGCGGGAAGTCCAGAGTTTTCCCGCCACGGCTGAGGGCGTGATTCGTGACGTCAGATCCCCGCCTCCATAAAGTAGGCGGTGGGCTCCGCCCTTAGTCAAGATGGAGGCACGCCTGGGACCGGAAAGAGCTGTGGAAGTCGCCTTGACCCTGATCCAAGGTGGAGGCAGGACTGCCCTATGAGGCCCTACCCCTTCCGCTGTGCGACCGCGCGGAGCAATGACGTTACAGCGGGCCTCCCACTTTTCCAGTCGGGTTCTCGAGTCCTGAAGCGTGCTGCGTGGTCGGCTGTGGTGACGCGTATTGCCTGGAGGATGGCGGACGCCGGCTTTCGCCGCGTGGTTCCTAGCGACTTGTATCCCCTTGTGCTCGGCTTTCTGCGCGATAACCAACTCTCAGAAGTAGCCAATAAGTTCGCCAAAGCGACAGGAGCTGTGAGTCCCGGGCTTGGGGCGGAGATTCGGGTCGAATGACCACAAGGCTACAGGGCCTGACACGCTTAGGTTTCCTGATGGGGAGGTCTATGGGGTCCGTGGAGTCCGCTGTACCATGGTCTGCGAACTATTTGCGCCGACCTTTCTGCGTTGACCAGAAACAGCCTGGGGCCTCTGTCCTTTCACCAGGTCTGACTAGATATCACTGAGTCTTTGTTTTTTGTACTGGTGAGTCGTAGAGCGGCAGCAGCGGGGGAGCCCTGTGGCTCCAGGTCACATGGCTGGAGGAGTGCGACAAGGAGCTAGCGCTGTGCCTCATCGACGACGCTGGAATCAATTGGCTCTTTCCGAGGGGCTTTTCGTTGGCTGAGGCAACGTGTGATTTGATCTTATCCTCCATCGCACTTATCTGGGACTAAAAGACAAATCAAATGACTTTGGAAATGAAGGCTGTGATTTTCCTTAGTAAAGAAAACGAATTAGTAAAGGCAGGGTTCTGCTACTGATGCAGAAGGAGTAATATATGGTATCTTTACCAAGCAGGCCTAGCAATGGGCTTAGAGGTTTGGCTAATGGAATTAAACAAACCTAAGTTTGGGACCAGGCTCTGCCACTTTTTTTATTTTTATTTTTATGTCTTTTTTTTTTTTTTTGAGACAGTCTGAACTATGTCGCCCTAGGTAGAGTGCTATGGCATCACAGCGATTCTCTTAAGCCTCAGTTTCCCAAGTAGCTGGGACTACAGGCACCCGCCACAACTCCGGAAATTTTTTTTTTGCAGTTGTCACTGTTGTTTAGCAGGCCTGTGCAGGGTTTGAACCCTCCAGCCTTGAGTATGTGGCCCACGTCCTAACCATTGAGCTACAGGCTCCGAGCCTCTGCCACTTTTTAGATGTGTGTCCGGAACAAACCTTTCTGAGTCTGTTTCTGTTTCTACAAGAATGTCTTAGTCCATTTCATAGGACTTTTTGTGAGTTTCAGTAAGATAATAAGTAAAAGTAGCAGTCACATTGATGGTGCAAAGGAACTATCTACAAGTAAAAGCTATTATTATAGTTATGGCAGTTAGTTGCTCCAGACACATGTAAGAACAAGAGGACTTGGAGGGGGACTGATTTGTAAGCTACATCGTGAAAAAAGAAAAGACATGCCTACATGGGAAAACACCTTGAGGGGAGGTTAGAGAGGTCTTGTTCAAAAGGGATGGTTCATGAGTAAGATGAAAAAAGGCTTGTTCTTTGCAGCAGAAGCAGGCTGCAAAAAGATGGGGTCAGGTCACCCTTAGAAATCACTTTTTTTTTTTTGAGACAGAGTCTCACTTTGTCACTTTGGTAAAGTGCCGTGGCATCATAGCTCATAGCAACCTCAAACTCCTGGGCTTAAGCCATTCTCTTGCCTCAGCCTCCCAAGTAGCTGGGATTACAGGCATGCCCACGACAATACCCGGCTTTTGTTTGTTTGTTTGTTTGTTTGTTTTGAGGTGGGATCTCACTCTAGTTTAGGCTGGTCTTCAACCTGTGAGCTCAGGTAATCCACCTGCCTAGGCCTCTCAAGTGCTGGGATTACAGGTGTGAGCCACCACTCCTGGCTCTGCCTCAGCTTCCTGAATAGCTGGTACTACAGGCACCTGCCACGGTGCCTGGCTGTTTTTAGAGATGAGGTCTCACTCTGGCTCAGGCTGGTCTCAAAATCCTGAGCTCTGGGAATCCACCCAACTGAGCCTCCCAGAGTGCTAGGATTACAGGCGTGAGCGACCATGCCCGTTCCTCAGAAAGACCTTTCTTTCTGTTTTTTTTTGTTTGTTTGTTTTTAAGAGATAGAATCTTACTTTGTCACTTTCAGTAGAGTGCCGTGGCATTATGGCACATAGCAACCTCCAGCTCTTGGGCCTAGGCAATTCTCCTGCCTCAGCCTCTGGAGTAGCTGGGATTACAGGTGCCCGCCACAACTCCTGGCTATTTTTTTGCTGCAGTTTGGCTGGGGCTGGGTTCGAACCCGTATATGAGTCTGGCGCCCTACTCATTGAGCCACAGGCACCACCCCAGAAAGAACTTTCTTAAGCTGGGACAGGCTGCCATGTGCTCTAAAATAATGTGCTTTCTTTTTGAAGCTGTTTTGAGTTGACTGTTAGGGAGATTATAGAATGTTTTTGACAATGGACTGGATGGAATTGAACATTTCAAGGTTAGAATTCTTTGGTTTTAGGTGACAAAACCTAATCTTTGTGGAGGGCTTACTAAGGACCAGATTTATCAAAATAAATTAATGAGATTAATGGTATTTCCAATTTATAGAGAAGATTGCAGTCAGATTAAGTAATTTGCCCAGGGTCATTTAGTAATAAGTGACAACAGTGAGTTTCATACTAACCCTGATCGTGTTTTGTTTGTTTTTTAAAAAAGAGATGAAATCTCTGTATCTGGGAGTACAGGTGTGTACCACCATGCCCAGCTAATCTAAAAATTTTTTTGTAGACCTGGAGTCTTGTTATGCTGCCCAGGCTAGTCTCAAATTTTTGTGCTCAGGCAGTCTTCCCATCTCACTTTCCCAAAGTGCTAGGATTATAGGTGTAAAGTGTCATGCCTGATCTGATCTTGTACTCTTGTGTGTGCTATGGTTAATATTCCACATTTATCAGTGTAATTAATAACTTAATTTTAAAAAACTTTTTTTAAAATTTTGAGACAGTTTCACTTTGTTGCCCTTGGTAGAGTGCTGAGGCGTCATAGCTCACAGCAACCTCAGACTTTTGGGCTTAAGCTATCCTCTTGCCTCAGCCTCCAAGTAGCTGGGACTTCAGGTGCCTTCCACAACGCCTGGCTATTTTTTAGAGACAGGGTCTCTTATTCAAGCTTGTCTCAAACTGGTGACCTCAAGCAATCCACCCGCTTTGACCTCACAGAGTGCTAGGATTACAGGCATGAAACATAGTGCCCAGCCCTTAAAAAACTATTGATGTATATGATTCTTTACTGTATATATACATCATGTATACATAACGTACGTTATTTACTAATCTTCTTTTGAAAGCTTGTAATAAGCTTGTAATTTTCAACAATTAGGTATTATAATCCACATTATAGCAAATTCCCTCTTGTATTAGTGTTTGTGTTCTTGTTCAGTGGATTGGGTTAAATTCTTACATAATACATTGCTAGAGTAAAGAGGTTTTTTTGGGGGGAGAGGGGGACAGAGTCTCACTATCTTGCCCTTGGTAGAGTGTAGTGGCATCATAGGTCATAGCAACCTCAAATTCTTGGGCTCAAGCAATCCTCTTGCTTCAGCCTCTGAAGTAGCTGAGACTACAGACACCCGCCACAATGCCTGGCTATTTTTAGAGACAGGGTCTTGGTCTTGCTAAGGCTGGTCTTGAACTCCTGAGCTTAGCCAATCCACCCACCTTGGCCTCCCAGAGTGTTGGGATTATCAGCATGGGCCACCTTGCCTGGCCTGAAAGTGAATTTTTTTTTTTAATTTATTTTTTTTGAGATTTTGATAAATAAAAATTGGTAGTCAAGGGCTTAGATAGTGCCACCAATTACAGGAATAGCCCAAGTTTTTGGTACCAAAAATTGGGAAATACACAAGTAGAATATTTTTCTCCTGATTTCTGCTAGTAGGAAAAGTCTTACAAAGATGAAAAATGCCAAATGTAGTAGGTATGTACCAAACAGGTCACATTTAATGAATAATACAAAATCTGGTTTTTCCTGAAATCTAGGATAAAATGTCCTTACTTAGCTCTTTTTCTTCTATAGACACAGCAAGATGCCAATGCCTCTTCCCTCTTGGACATCTATAGCTTCTGGCTCAAGTAAGCATTCCTTGTTTCACTTTGGGTAATTTCTTCCCCCAGGTGGGCTGTGTTGTGCTGTGTTACTTGGTTTGAGAAGGTCCCAATTTCCCACAAATTAGCCTAATATGCCTTAGCAGGTCTGCCAAGGCACCAAAAAGGAAGTTACAGGCAAATGGACCAGTGACAAAGAAGGCTAAGAAGACAACCTCCTCCAGTGACAGCAGTGAGGACAGCAGTGAGGAGGAACAACCTCAAGGGCCTCCAGCTAAGAAGGCTGGTAAAATAGGCAGGGGATGGGTTTGGTGGCTCCAGGAAAATAATTTTCAGCCTGCCTCTGTCACATGGCTGATTCTTAATGGGACCTGTGCTTTTCATTCAGCTGTACCTGTCAAGCGGGGCAGTTTGCCTCAGCATCCTGCAAAGGCTGTGACTAAAGCATCAGAGAGCAGCAGTAGTGAAGAATCCAGTGATGAGGAGGAAGAGAAAGACAAAAAAAAAAAACCTGTTCAGGTCTGAAACTGTGGGAAGGAAAGGGGGTTGCTTAGGGCTGGGAAAAAAGAAATTGAAAATCTCAGTCTCTAGCTGTGACCAAGGCTTGATGGTAGCTGTAGAATAGGTGATTATGGAGACAAAAATATGGGGATTTTCAGGGAGGCAATAGAAGTATGAAGTCTAGGAAGAATGTGTGAGGTTGTAGTCTGGCTCTGAGTCTAGAGGAAATTTCACCCATTCTGCTTGAAGGGTTTGTGTTCTTCTGGGACACTGCTTAGGGCTCCAGGATGGGACACTGCTTAGGGCTCCAGGAATAAGATTGTTTTGCTGGCTCGACACCTGTAGCTCAGCGGCTAGGGTGCCAGCCATATACACCAGATCTGGCAGGTTCGAATCCAGCCTGGGCCTGCCAACCAACAATGACAATTACAACAATAAAATAACCAGGCGTTGTGGCCCACACCTGTAGTCTAACTACTTGGGAGGCTGAAGCAAGAGAATCGCTTAAGCTCAAGAGCTGGAGGTTGCTGTGAGCTGTGACGCTACAGCACTCTACCCAGGGCAACAGCTTGAGACTCTGTCTCAAGAAAACAAACAAAAAAATCAGATTGTTTTGTTGGGAGCTCTTGGCAGGATATGGCAGGGGCAGGGCCAATACCTAGGCTGAACTTTTTGTTTGTTTTTTAAGATAGAGCCTCACTCTGTTGTCCTGAATAGAGTGCCATGGCTTCATAGTTCACAGCAACCTCAAACTCTTGGGCTCAGGTGATTCTGTTGACTTAATCTCCCAAGTAGCCGGGACTATCGGCACCCACCACAATGCCCTGCTATTTTTTAGAGACGGGGTCTCATTCTTGCAATCCACCCGCCTAAGCCTCTCCCAGAGTGCTGGGATTGCAAATTTTTTGTCTCTCTTTTTTTTTTTTAGAGACAGAGTCTCACTTTATCACCCTTGGTAGAGTGCTGTGGCATCACAGCTCACAGCAACCACCAACTCCTGGGTTTAGGCGATTCTCTTGCCTCAGCCTCCCGAGTAGTTGGGACTACAAGTGCCTGCCACAATGCCCAGCTAATTTTTTGTCTCTTATTAAGAGTTTTTTGCCCTTTTCATATTCTGTTTCACTCTTACTGCTATGGGGTCCCTAAAAAGTAACAGGAACCTTGGATTTTCTGTTGGTATACAGAAGCTTTTGCTGATTCCTCTCCTTGTGTGTTTTCTAACAGAAGGGAGTTAAACCCCAAGCCAAGGCAGCCAGAGCTCCTAAGAAGGCCAAGAGCTCAGATTCTGATTCTGATTCAAGCTCAGCTGATGAGGCACCAAAGAACCAGAAGCCAAAGACAACACCTATTGTAGCTAAAGCTCAGGCTAAAGCCCCAATCAAACCAGGTAATGTTTCTGTTCACAATAGGCTAGGCTAGAGATCAGATTGCTCTGGTGACTGGCATTAAAATTGCTAGGGGTAATCCTAGCAGTTTAGGAGTCCAAGGAGTTTTTTCATTTTTAAAAAGTACTCATTAGGCACAGGGCTGACATGGTCCTTGTTGTTGAATTAGAGATATTGATTAATGTTTTGTTTTTTTTTTGCAGTTTTTGGCTGGGGCCAGGTTTGAACCTGCTACCTCCAAGCATTTGAGGCCAGCGCCCTACTCCTTGAGCCATGGTTCCTGTTGATTAATGTTTTTTATGAAAAGCTTTTTATCACTAATAGTGAGATCATAATTAGGAACTAGTAAACAAACAGTTATTGTAGCAAGGAAAGAAATTGTTTCTCTTTTTTGCAGTTTTGGCTGGGGCTGGGCTTAAACCCACCACCCTGGTATATGGGGCCTGTTCCCTACTCCTTGAGCCACAGGCTCCACCCTTATTTCTGTTTTTTGCAGTCAAATGCCCCGGTCCCTGAATTATACCTCCTTTTTCATTTCCTTCCCTTCCCCTTCCTTTCTCCCTCCCATTTCCTTTCTCTTTCTTCCCCCCAACCCCCCATAGAGTCTTACTCTATCACCCTGGGTAGAATGCCATGGTGTCACAGCTCACAGCAACCTCAAACTTGGGCTTAAGCAATCCTCTTGCCTCATCCTTTCAAGTAGCTGGGACTACAGGTGCCTGCCAATAAGCCCAGCTAGTTTTCGATTTTTAGTAAAGACTAAAAATCTTGTTTAGAGTCTCAGACTCCTAAGCTTAAGCAGTCCCACCCCCATTGGCCTCCCAGACTGCTAGCCTTTTTCTTTCTTTCTTTTTTTTTTTTTTTTTAAGAGATGGAGTTTTATTTTCACTCTCGGTAGAGTGCCATGATGTCACAGCTCACATCAACCTCCAACTCCTGGGCTTAGGCAATTCTTTTGCCTTAGCCTCCCGAATAGCTGGGATTACAGGCGCCTGCCACAATGCCCAGCTATTTTTTGTTCTTGTTACAGTTTGGCCAGGGCTGGGTTCTAGCCCACCACCCTCAGTATATGGGACCAGTGCCCTACCCACTGAGCCATAGGCACCAGCCTCTTTTTAATTTTTTTAAAGTCAGGATCTCTCTCTGATATTGTAGCTCACTGCACCCTGGAATTCCTGACCTCAGGAGATCTTGCTTTAGCCTTTTGAGTAACTGGGACTATAGGTGCCAGCTATTGCACCTGGCTAGTTTTTCTTTTATTTATTTATTTATTTATTTATTTTAAATTTTTATTTATTTATTTTTTTGAGACAGGCTTCAAGCTGTCACCCAGGGTAGAGTGCTGTGGCATATCATAGCTCATGGCAACCTCCAACTCCTGGGCTCAAGTGAGTCTCCTGCTTCCACCTCCCAAGTAGTTGGGACTATAGGTGCCCGCCACAATGCCCGGCAATTCTTTTTTTTTATTTTTTGCAGTTTTTGGCCAGGGCTGGGTTTGAACCCACCATCTCCGGCATATGGTGTCGGTACCCTACTCCTTTTGGTCACGGGAGCCGCCCCCGGCTATTTTTGGGTTGCAGCCGTCATTGTTTGGCGGGCCCGGGCTGGATTTGAACCTGCCAACTCAGGTGTATGTGGATGGCGCCTTAGCCACTTGAGCCACAGGCGCGAAACCATACTTTTTCTTTTTTTATTTTGTTTTGTTTTTTAATTTTTGTAGAGATGAGAGTCTTGCTATGTTGCCTAGGCTGGTCTTGAACTCCTAGGCTCAATCAGTCCTTCCACCTTAGCCTCACAAAGTGCTAGGATTACAGACAAGAGCCATCTCAACTGGCTGAGGTTATATTTAACTTATTTGTATCATCTCATTTTGTTTTATTTTAATGTATTATTTATTTATTTAGAGACAGAATCTCACTTTGTCACCCTAAGTAAGAGTGCTGAGGCCTCAGCACACAGCAGCCTCAAACTCTTGGGCTTAAGCAATTCTGTTGCCTTGGCCTCCTGAAGCTAGGACTATAGGTACCTACCACAATGCCCGGCTAATTTGGAGAGATGAGGTCTTGCTCTGGCTCAGTCAGGTCTGTCTCAAACTTGTGAGCTCAGGTACGAGCCACCGTGTCCGGCTTTATTTATTTATATTTATTTATTTATTTTTGGTTGCAATTGTCATTTTTTAGCAGGCCCAGGCTGGGCTCAAACCCGCCAACCTCGGTGTATGTGGCCGATGGCCCTCCTCGCTGAGCTATAGGCGCTGAGCCTTTTTTTTTTTTTTTTTTTCTGGAGACAGATTTTCACTTTGTGGTCCTTGGTAGAGTGCCATGATGTCATAGCTCACAGCAACCTCAAATTCTTGGGCTCAAGTGATTCTCTTGCCTCAGCCTCCTGAGTAACTGAAACTACGGGCACCTGCCACAGTCCCTCCTGAGTAGCTGGGACTATGGGTGCTTGCTTGCCTTAGCCTCCCAAGTAGCTTGGTTGTTTTGCACCTTGCCTCAGCCTCCCAAATAGCTGGGACTACAGGTGCCTGCCACAATGCCCAGCTATTGTTTTTTGTTGCAGTTGTCATTGTTATTTAGCTGGCCTGGGCTGGGTTCAAACCCACCCACCTTGGTGTATGTGGCTGGTGCCCTACCCACTGAGCTATGGACGCTGCCCCTCGGCTGTTTTTTTTATAGAGTTGGGGTCCTTGCTCTTGCTCTGGCTGGTCTTGAACCCATTAGCTTAGGCAATTCACCCACCTAGGCCTCCCAGAGTGCTTGGATTATAGGCATGAGCCACTGTACCGGGCCCATATCATCTTGTTTTACTTTTACTCTGGAGTTGGACAGGGAAAGTTACCCTTTGATATGATAAACCATGGCATTCTCCTTCATGGCTGGTCTAAAGTTGACAGAATTGGTAAACTCCTGGGCAGCGCCTATGGCTCAAAGGAGTAGGGCGCTGGCCCCATATGTTGGAGGTGGCGGGTTCAAACCCAGCCCCAGCCAAAAACTGCAAAAAAAAAAAAAAAAAAAGAATTGGTAAACTACTCTAAGTTCTCCGCTGGTAAGAAGGTTTTTAATGGTTCTGTGATTTACCCTCATACTTGGTATTGTTTCTTAGGTATGTCAGTTCGAGCAGCACCTAAAGTAACCAATGGTAAAGCAGCTGGCAGTAGCAGCAGCAGCAGCAGCAGCAGCAGTGATGACTCAGAGGAGAAGACAACAGCCGTTCACAAGAAGGTCTGGACCATAACTTCTATCAGGGAAAAGGAGATCAGGGCAGGATGTACATGTGTGTGTCTTTTTCCATTCCCTGGCAGGATTCGTTGAATCAGTTTTTTTTTTTTTTTTTAGACAGTTTCATTTTATTGCCCTTGGTAGAGTGCTATGGTGTCACAGCTCACAGCAACCTCAAATTCTTGGGCTTAAGCAATTCTCTTGCCTTAGCCTCCCAAGTAGCTGGGACTACAGATGCCTGCCACAATGCCCGACTATTTTTTTGTTGTAGTTGTCGTTGTTTAGCAGGCCTGGGCCAAGTTCAAACCCACCAGCCCCAGTGTATGTTGCTGGCATCTTAACAAGCTATGGGTGCTGAACCATGGGTCAATGTGTTTTGTGGTAATTGGTTTTCTCTCAGATACAGACTGTACCTAAAAAACAAGTCATTGCCAAGGCCCCAGTGAAAACAGCTATCAGCTCTACCCAGAAGAGTTCCAGCAGTGAAGACTCCTCCAGTGAAGAGGAAGAGGATCAGAAAAAACCCATAAAGAAAAAACCAGGTTAGCTGGGCATTGTGGCGGGTGCCTGTAGTCCCAGCTACTTGGGCAGCAGAGGCAGGAGAATCGCTTTGAGCCCAGGGGTTGGAGGTTGCTGTGAGCTGTGATGCCATGGCACTCTATCCAGGGCGACAGCTTGAAGCTCTGTCTCAAAAAAAGAAAAAAAGAAAGAAAAAAACAGGTGATGGACGTGGGGAGTGAAGCTGCGCAACTGTGACCAGGCACCCCTTGCCATAACCACTTGGACCTCTCCATTTTGCTGCTTAGTGTCCTCATGACATGCTAGCTAGCTTCTCCCAGAGCTGATGATTCAAGATTACACAGAAGAAGCTGCAATGCCTTGTATAACCTAGACTGAGAAGTGACACCATGGTTTATTAGAAATGAGTCACTGGTTTTAGCCCACACTCAAAGGTAGGGAAGTTAAGCTGTTTCTAGAAGTATCAGGAAGAATTTGTGCACATATTTTACATTTTTTGTACTTTTTATTTTTTTGAGACGTAGGTCTCTGCCACCCTGGGTAGAATGCCCTGGCATAGCTCACATTAACCTCAAATTTCTGGGCTCAAGGGATCCTCTTGCCTCAGCCTCCCAGGTAGCTGGGACTACAAGCCTACGCCACCATACCTAGCTAGTTTTTAAATTTTTGTTTTTTTGAGACAGAGTCTTGCTATGTTGCCCTGGGCAGAGTACCCTAGCGTTACAGCTCACAGCAATCTCAAACTCTTAGGGGCTTAAGCAGTTCTCTTGCCTCAGCCTCCCAAGCAGTTGAGACCACAGGTACCCACCACAACGCCTGGCCATTTTTTTTTTTTTTTTTAAAGAGACAGTTTCACTTTGTTACCCTCGGTAGAGTGCTGTGGCAACACAGCTCACAGCAACCTTCAGCTCTTGGGCTTAGAGCTATTCTCTTGCCTCAGCCTCCTGAGCAGCTGGGACTACAGGCGCCCACCACAACGCCCAGCTATTTTTTTTTTTTTTTTTGAGACAGAGCCTCAAGCTGTTGCACTGGGTAGAGTGCTGTGACATCACAGCTCATAGTAACCTGGGCTCAAGTGATTCTCTTGCTTTTGCCTCCCAGGGAGCTGGGACTACAGGCGCCTCCCACAATGCCTGGCTATTTTTTGGTTGCAGCCATCATTGTTGTTTGGCGGGGTGGGGCTGGATTCGAACCCACCAGCTCAGGTGTCTGTGGCTGGTACCTTAGCCACTTGAGCCACAGGTGCTAAGCCCCAGCTATTTTTGTTGTTGTTGTTGCAGTTTGGCCGGGGCCAGGTTTCAACCCACCACCCTAGGTATATGGGGCCAGTGCTCTACTTACTGAGACATAGACGCCACCGCCCCCACCCCCACCCCCAATCATTTTTTTGTGATTGTTGTAGTTGTTTTTGTTTAGCAGGCCTGGGGTGGGTTCTTACCCACCAGCCCCAGTATATGTGACCGGCAAACTACCACACTGTCTCTTTTAAACAGGCCCCTACAGTTCAGTCCCTCCACCTTCCACTCCCTCACTGAAGAAGTCCTTGGGAACCCAGGCTTCTAAGAAAGCTATAGAAAAGAAACAGCCTGTGGAAAGCAGTGAAGACAGCAGTGATGAGTCTGGTGAGTCAGAAGGATGCAATTTCTCCCTAAAATTCGGCCAGCATGAGGGTATGAGGAATAAAGCAGAGAGGAATCTGTCCCTCTATTGGTTTGGTAATGCAAAAAAAGGCTAAGGCTTTGTATATCTCTTCGTGTTCTTTTTATTACTGTTCTGGGAGGTTGGGATTCTGGACTGAGGATAATGCCACAAGTTCTCCCCAGATACCAGTTCTGAGGAAGAAAAGAAACCACCAACTAAGGCAGTCATCTCTAAAGCAGCCACCAAACCAACTCCAGCAAAGAAGGCAGCAGAAAGTTTTTCAGACAGTTCAGGTAAGGATATGATGGTACTCAATTCAGTGGGATACTCTAGCCCTTGGATAGCTGCTGGAGGGCTCCCTGGAATTTGATTTGGGGAGCTGTTTATTGTGTCCCTTCTCTATCTAGACTCTGACAGCTCTGAGGACGAAACTCCTTCCAAGCCAGTGAGCAACAAGAAGAGTTCCTCAAGTAATAAGCTAGCCACTGCTACCAAGACACCTACAGCTAAGGCAGCTACAGCTCCCAAACAGTCTGCAGGCAGTGGCCAGAAGCCTTTTATAAGAAAGGCAGATAGCAGCTCCAGCGAGGAAGAGAGCAGTTCTAGTGAGGAGGAAAAGACAAAGAAGACTATGGCCACCCCAGAGTCCAAGGCGACTGCCAAAGCAGCTCCATCTCTGCCTGCCAAGCAGGCTCCTCAGGGTGGAAAGGACAGCAGCTCTGATTCAGACAGCTCCAGTAGTGAGGAGGAAGTGAAAGAGAAGACATCTAAATCCTTAGTTAAGAAGCCACAGAAGGCAGCAGGAGATGTAGCTCCTTCTAAGCCAGCCTCCACAAAGAAAGTAAAGGCTGAGAGCAGCACCAGTTCTTCATCTGATGATTCTAGTGAGGAGGAGGAGGAAGAAAAGCCCAAGGGTAAGAGTACTCTAAGACCACAAGCCCTCAAGGCCAATGGTACTGCTGCACTGACTTCCCAAAATGGAAAAGCAGCCAAGGATGGTGAGGAAGAGGTAGAAGAAAAGAAAAAGACACCAGTGGCAGTTTCCAAGCTAGGTCTGTATCAAAGACTGCCCTCTGAGTTTTGTGCCCCCAAATCAGGATGGGATATACTCTTTGTGGTGGGGAGGGGAGAGGAGGCCCACTAACAGGCTTCCAGTTGCAAACCCTTGGTGTGGGAACCTGGGAGGGGGAACAGGAAACTGGTTTCCTGAGTCTGGCTTTTTGTTTTTGTAGGTTCAGGCAAGAAGCAAAAGCAGAATGAAGCTGCTAAGGAGGCAGAGACTCCTCAAGCCAAGAAGATAAAGCTCCAGACCCCCAACACGTTTCCAAAGAGGAAGAAAGTAAGTTGTCTCACTTTCTTCACTGAAGCCGCCTTGTAATAATTAGTAGAAAGAAAAATCTAGAGTCATTTTGACAGCTCTACCTGGCATGGCCTGGCACATGTATGTCACTTAGGGGAGCTGTTACATGACCACTTTATTCTTAATTTCCTACTTCATTCTTCTCTAGGGAGAAAAAAGGGCATCATCCCCGTTTCGAAGGGTCAAGGAGGAGGAAATTGAGGTGGATTCTCGGGTAGCGGACAACTCATTCGATGCCAAGGTGAGAGAGGGAAGGTCTTTGCCATTCTTGGGGAGGAAGGATGGTGGAAGAGAGGACAACTTTTGGTTCAGGTTGCCTCGAGTAGGGCATAGAAAGAAGGAAGTGACAAGGCCCTTGTGTCCCTCTGTGTTAACCATCTCTTTTACTTGCCAGCAAGGTGCATCTGGAGACTGGGGAGAACGAGCCAATCAGGTTCTGAAGTTCACCAAAGGCAAATCCTTCCGGCATGAGAAAACCAAGAAGAAGCGAGGCAGCTACCGGGGAGGCTCCATCTCTGTCCAGGTCAATTCTGTTAAGTTTGACAGTGAATGACCTGGACCATCGTTTGTGATGCAGGGGTGATGATTGGAGACCACTCATTCTCATAAATGGACCTGGAACCCTCAGTTCTGTTAGGGGAGGATGTTGGTAAAGACAGAAGTTTAGGGTAGGTCCTAAGACTTTATAATATAATACCATCTCTGGTCCTTTTCTGTATTCCTAGTTTTGTACAGATTTGTTTTTGAGTGTTGAATAGCAGGGACAAGGTAAGGGGAATGTTATTTTTTAACAAAATTTATTTTAGTTGTCCCTTTCTTCCTGTTCTGTGGAAGTACTCATACTGGGAAATTTGTATGTTTTATATTAAATCATTTCCTATTGATTTTTGTTGTGATTTTTAAAGGTGGATTCCCATAGATAAAAAAATCTCAGCTATTAACCAAGACATAGTAAAGGATCGATACGTATGACTTTATAATTGGAGGAGAATTCTGCCTTTGAGAGTGTACATGTCCACATTTCATCTCTCCTTCCCTTAAAACCCTGTTGAAGGCCATTAAAGAATGATGATGTTTGTGTATATGTTAAGCATGCACTCTGTAGTTAATCCTCATTCATTATGTCTGGAACTGAAGCCAGCATGGACCTACTTACTTTTTGGTAAAATTTCACTGTTGTGTTGCAGGCAAAATTCTGGTGTGAATGCTGTGGGTCAGTCTATAATTTTTTTGTCATTTTATCATTATTACATAATGTTTGCAATACATGTTTTTTTAATTTGAAAGCAAACTTTTCTACTGTTGAAAGGCATTTTTCAATGACTTGACCCTTACTAGTATTGAATTCTAAGTTAAGGACTGCTTTTTTGCATTTTTTACATTAGAGAGAGCAAAATAACATTTAATTTAATCTGAAAAATGTCTCTTGGTATTTCTGTCTTGGTAGCAGTGGCGACATAATTGGTTTCATTAATTTCTACGTGGTTGGGAATCGCTGATTAAGAAAGTAGAAAAACAAAACTTGAAAATCTCAATTCTCAGAAGGCAGGTTACGTCTGGTAAATTTATAGTAACCATCAGGGGATGGGAGAAAAGCTTTACAAAACATAATTATTTTGAGAGGCTTGAGTAGAGAGGGTTTGGGAGAACAACCTAGCAGGATTATTGTGTCTCATTGGTATATGGGAGCAGTTGATGTGCCCCCTTCAGAACCTTAACTGTTAATAGTTAATGGAGTTAACAGCATAAACCATTGAGCAGTGGTATAGCTTCTAGGCCAAGCTAGCTGACTATAAGACTGTAAGAAGTGACCAGTGGCAGTGCTCAGGAATATTCAGATGGATAGGGAAGAGTCAAAAGCTTTTGGAGGCTGGGCTGTCCCAGTGATGGGAAAGTATCTCAGGCTGTCACAGATGACCTCTTAAGATAAACCTCCTTGTTTGGATTCCAGACTCCCTAAGTGACCTGATAATAATTTGTTTTTTTCATGTAACTGCCTCTAGGAAGAAAATTCACTGTTCATGCTGACATAGGTATTTCAGTCTGCATGGTAAAAGTTCTACATCTTAATACAAAATAATAAACTGGCTGGTTTATAATGTGTCTTGGAAGTTTTATTATTTTGAGACTAAACCCCTACCACCTCTATCCAAACCAGAATAACTTGGATGCCAGGTAGAGGGCCAGCTGTCCAGATGAGTGGGTTCTCTGCAGAGGCTTCTTGGCCCCAGCTTGCTGGTTTTTCTTGTCTCAAGGTAGGTGCTTATGCATAGTGTAAATTGAGGTGAGACAGAGTCTTACTTTGTTGCCCTGTGTAAAGTACTGTGGCTTCATAGCTCGCATCAACCTCAAACTTCAGTGACCCTCTTGCCTCAGCCTCCTGAGTAGCAGGGACTACAGGTGCATGCCACAGGGTCTGGCTCAACTATTTTTTATAGACGGGGTCTTGCTCTTGCTCAGGCTGGTCTCAAACTCCTGAGCTCTGATAATCCACCTGCTTCAGCTTCCCACGGTTGCTAGGATTACAGGTGTGAGCCTCTGCTTCCAGCCTATGGTTTTTTTGAGTCTCACTGTGTTGTCCTCAGTAGAGAACTGTGGCATCACAACTCACAGCAACCTCAAACTCTTGGGCCTAAGTGATTCTCTTGCCTCAGCCTCCTAAGTAGCTGGAACCACAGGCGCTTGCCACAAAGCTTGGCTGTTTTTTTGTTGTAGTTATTGTTTGGCAGGCCTGGGCTGGGTTTGAACCCCTAGCCCTGATGTATGTAGCCAGGGCCCTAGCCACTGAGCTACAGGTGCTGAATCTTTTTTTCTTAGAGACAGGTTCTTCCTTGTTGCCCATGCTGGTCTCAAGTTCCTGGCTTAAAGTGGTCCTCCTACCTTGGCTTTCCAAAGTGCTAGAATTAATAGGCATGAGCCATCACATGTGGTCACTGTCATATTTTATTTATTTTTTTCAGGCAGAGTCTCAAACTGTTGCCCTGGGTAGAGTGCTGTGGCATTATAGCTCACAGTAACCTCCAACTCCTAGGCTCAAGTGATCCTCTTGCCTCAATTTTTCTATTTTTAGTAGAGATGAGGTCTTGTTTTTTGCTGATGCTGGTCTCGAACTCAAAGCTATTCACCTGACTTGGCCTACCAGAGTGCTAGGATTACAGGCATGAGTCACTGAGCCCCACCTGTCTGTTTTTTTAAGGTCTATCGTGACAGATCTTACAAATGACCCACAAAGCATAAAATACTCAATATGTGACCCTTTACAGAAAAGTTTGCCAAACCCAGATCTAAATCAACAAGTCATGACATCAGTTGAAGATTAGAATCATCTGACAAATACCCAGGGCTACTTCTCAAGACCCGTTTAGTCAGACCCTGATGTTCTCTGGTGGGACCTGGGTACAGGGATTTTTTTTTTTTTTTTTTTAATGTCAAATACAGAACATTTTTCCACACTTTAGATGTAGGTATCAGAATGAGGTATATAAAACATGTATACAGAGAAATGCTTTTATAGAAAAGTAGAAACCAGTAATGTTCTCTTCTCTAGCATCATGAACACCAAGATCTGAGGTCTAGCTCTCCAGGCAAATGACTCCAGGGAACAGCCTGCTGAAAGGAAGGGACTCC
>CAUYPK010127454.1:0-33365 GCA_963574355.1 Loris lydekkerianus
TTATAACTAACACTCAGAAAAATTATATGTTTGTGAGTGAAACTTTTGTTAGGAAATTTAAAAAGTTCAATATAAAAGATGTATCTTATGTAGGAACCAAATACTCAGACCTTGGTCTTTTATTTTTTATTTATTTATTTATTTATTTATTTATTGCAATTTTTAGCCGGGGCTGGGCTTGAACCCACCACGATATGGGGCCGGCGCCCTACTCCTTAGAGCTACAGGTGCCGCCCGGTCTTTTATATTTTTTAAACTATACCTATTTCCTTTTTATTGTGGTACAATTCACATAACATAAAAATTAACCATTTTAACTTCCCAGTGGTGTTCAGTACATCCACAATGGCGGCCCCTACTGCCCAATCCAGTTCTTTTTTTTTTTTTTTTTTTTTAAATCTTGGTTTTATTTTTTGGACCAGCTTTATGGAGGAGCAGATAACCAGTTGATTGATTGGAACTTTAGTTAACTTTAAATTTTCAATGTGAGCAATAATGTTTAGATCACAAATACCAATGAAATACTATGCCGTTTAGCTCAGCACCTATAGCTCAGCAGCTTGGGCCCCGGCTGCATACACTGGGGCTGGCAGGTTCAAGCCTGGCGCTGGCCAAACTGCAACAAAAAATAGCCAGGTGTTGTGGCGGGCTCCTGTAGTCCCAGCTGCTTGGAGTGCTGAGGCAAGAGAATCGCTTAAACCCAAGAGTTTGAGGTTGATGTGAGCTGTGACACCAAGGTACTCTACAGAGGGTGACAAAGTGAGACTCTTAAAAACAAACAAACAAACAAAAAACTATGCTGTTTGTCCATTTATGTGATGAACACATTTTAAAAAGGTGGCCTACATTAAGGAGAAAGAGAGTTAAGGTGTTGCAATGTTGTTTTGGCAGGAGCAGGCAACCTCAGCAGAGTTGTAGAGAACTTTTTTCAAAAGTCTAGTCACAAAAGATTATATTACCCCAAGATTTAAAAATCGTGTTTCATGAAAGAAACTGAAATTGAAATCTGAGAGCACCAGCTCTTCCAGGAGGGCAAGCATGAGGCCAAACTGATGCTTCATTTTCTTTTGAATACTTTAAATGAGAATTTGGATTTACCTGAGGCTTAAACCTGATTGACAAAGCCCTTGAGGAGTTCTTTTCAGCACAGAAACAAGAAGAGTTAATTGGGCAAGATAATGGAGTCAATTTTGTTAATTCTTCAAGTATTACAGTTTCTTTTCTTTTTCAGTCAGTTTAGGGGGTAATTATAAAAGCAATAAAAATCAGATTTACAGACTAGAGTCTTTCCAAGTGATTTAAATACTGTTAAGCAGTGACTGGGCAGCTTAATAAACCAACAAGAAGTAGAGCCTCAACAGACTATGTTTTTTTTCTTTTTTTAATTGTTGGGGATTCGTTGAGGGTACAAAGAACCAGGTTACACTGTCTGCATTTGTTAGGTAAAGTCCCTCTTATAATTGTGTCTTGCTCCCAAGAGGTATCTTACACACCATGACCCCACCAACCCCTCAATAGACTATTGAAAATGGATAAATTTTCTTATAGCTTTATCATTTAAAAAATGGTTACAAGTTAAGTTTTGCATAGTAGTTAATAAGTTTGTATTACTCTTGGCACAACATGGGATCACATGACAAATTATCATTAGCCACTGTGGAATTTTTGGTCACTTGATAAAATGGAAAATTGATACACCTTCCATTTTTGTAGGTTAAGAGAGCCTCATTTGTATGTAATAATAGGGGACATTAGAAAGGAACATTAATGGGGAAAATCTCCAAATCTAGAAAAACGACAGCAAACAAACCACATTTATGACCCTTAGCTACCAAAGGAAGATTAAAGGAATAACTATATTACTTACTGAATTTGAGGTATCGAAACTTAAAACTGGAATCCCTATTGGCCTTACAGAAATATTTCACAAATTTACAAGGATAGATAGAAGAATAAAGATGTTTGTTTAGAGTAGAAAAAATTCCAAGCACCTCAATAAGATGCACAATTTGTATCCACACAATTAATAGGTAGCTTCAGAGTATAGATGTAAAAATACATACCCTAGGCTCAGCGCCCGTAGCACAGTGGTTACAGTGCTGGCCACATACACCGAAGCTGATGGGTTCGAACCCGGCCCGGGCCAGCTAACTAACAATGACAACTGCAACAAAAAAATAGCCAGCCATTGTGGCAGGCGCCTGTAGTCCCAGCTACTTGGGAGACTGAGGCAAGAGAATTGCTTGAGCCCAAGAGTTTGAGGTTGCTGTGAGCTGTGATGTCACAGCCACTACAGCGGGCAAAATAGTGATAATCTGTCTAAAAAAAAAAAAAAAAAAAAAAAAATACTTACCATGTATTCTTCATTAATTCGCTCACTCAAAAGATTGGATTAGGTGTGTCAATGACATAGTAGTCAAGATGCTAGGGATTAGAGATACTAAAGAACAGGACATGTGTGGAGAAGGAAAAGAGAAAATAAACAAGATAATTTCAGTAGTTATGCTATCAAGAAATCCACACAGGAGGTGGCTCACGCCTATAATCCTAGCACTCCAGGAAGCCAAAGCAGGTGGACTGCTTGAGCTCAGGAGTTCAAGAACAGCCTGAGCAAGAACAAAACCTGGTCACTAAATTCTAGCTGAGCATTGTGGCAGGCACGAGCTACTCAGGAGGTGAGGCAAGAGAATCACTTGAGCCCCAGGAGTGAGCTATGACTGCATGGCGCTTTACCTAGGGTAACAAAGTGAGACTCTGTTTCAAAAAAAGAAAAAAAGAAGAAGAAACTAAGAAAGAAATACACACAGATGATACAGAAATGGAGAGTGATTTAGTCAAGGAAAGCCCTAGACATGACATGTAAACTGGGCTTGATGTGTAAGGAACCCTGGGGACCTGGGGACTAATGTTCTGGGCAAACAGGAGAGTGCATACAACTGCTCTCAGGTGAAATGAGTTTACTGGGTTCAAGAACAGAGGGAGCCTGTGTGGCTGGCACACCTCAAGGTGGAGCAGTACTTGGAAGTAGATCATGGAGGACCTTTCAGGCTGTGGGGAGGAACTTGGGTTCATTCTAATTCTCAAGTTAATTCTCTAATGCAAAGAGAAGGAAACTGTTGAAGGGTTCCAACAAGGGCAGTAACACGATCTGTTAAATGATAGAAAAAGACCAGGCTGCCAGTGCATGCTGGAAGGGGAAGAAGGAAGGCAGAGAGCATCAGAAATGTAAGAGTCTAAGTGAAAGATGGTGACAACTTGGGCCATAATGAGCGCTGAGGAGATGGTGAAAAATGGACTCATATTTGCATTTTCTTTCAAAGGGTGACATTGTTTAGACCTAAAGCTCCAAATCTCTTGACTGGGAACCAGTTCTGGGCTCTTACAATAGACACTCTCTGCAGTCGTATTTTTCTTCTCCAAGCATGGGAATGAATAATGTTTGCTGTATGTCTTTCAGGGGGCCATTGTGAAGATGAAATAAGGTAAAGCTTGTGAAACCATTTAGTAGCTGTGAAAGTGCTATGTAAATATGAGGCATTACTGTTGTTCATTTGGAGGGATTCCAGATGGAAAGCACGTGGGGTTTGGGGCTACCTCCCTTCCTGGCAACATAGGGTAGCATGGATTACTTCAGGAAAATCTAGTTCTTTGTTTACCTAAGGTAAAGTGGTAAAATGCATCTCACGACCTCAGCCAAGACATAGCAGTAAGGAGGAACTGGGGAGGACAAACTAATTAGTAGTTACAAAATGATTGGCTGATGAGTTGCTAAGTGATAAGACAATAAAATATTTCCCAGTGCATCTCTGGCACACTGGAGTGATTTCATTAAGCCAAGATTCTCCCAGGAGCATCTTGTCACTTAGTCCCTGTGGGGGCTACTTTCTTGGGCAGGCACAGGGGAAAGACCAGGGAATCCAGAAGCCCAGGTTTTTAGTAAACTCTAAGTTTCTTAATTGAGAAATGGGAAATAGGAACCTTCAAGGATGTAATTCATTCCCTTCATAGTTTAAGAACCATAGTTTCAAGGCAGGAATGAGAGCTGTGGGCTAAGGCATAATTGTTGTGGCCATTAGCTTATGGTATGAAATGTGGGCATAAAGGAAGATATCTTGTCAATTCACTTACATTTTTTTTGTTTTGTTTTAGAGACAAGAGCAGGCGTCCTCAAACTTTTTAAACAGGGGGCCAATTCACTGTCCCTCAGACTGTTGGAGGGCTGGACTGTAGTTTAAAAAAAAACAAACTATGAACAAATTCCTATGCACACTGCACATATCTTATTTTGAAGTAAAAAACAAAATGGGAACAAATACAATTCACACCACTTCATGTGGCCCATGGGCCACAGTTTGAGGATGCCTGGACAAGAGTCTTAGTTTGTTGCCCTTAGTAGAGTGGTGTGCTGTCACAGCTCACAGCAACCTCCGGCTCTTAGGCTTAGGCGATTCTCTTTCCTCAGGCGCCCGCCACACGCCCGGCTATTTTTGTTGTTGTTGCAGATTGGCAGGGGCTGGGTTTGAACCCGCCACCCTCGGTATATGGGGCCTGCGCCCTCCTCACCGAACCACAGGCGCCGCCCACTTAATAAATGTTTTGTTTTGTTTGCAGTTTTTGGCTGGGGCCGGGTTTGAACCCACCACCTCTGGTGTATGGGGCTGGCACCCTACTCCTTGAGCCTCGGGTGCTGCCCTAATAAATTTTTTGATAGCCTCAAAAAATTGATATGGAAGGACATTCAGTTCATGTTTTACAACCAGTAGAGGGAAGGATTTAAAGTACTTTAACCTCCCCGCCTTTTATGGACATGGAGCACAGGGGAGGAGGGTACTTTATATGGAGGGCCAAAGAGAAGGGGAGGAGACAGCTGAATGATCAATAATGATTTATTAATCCTGAGGCCACACGCTATAGTCATTTCTTCAGTAAAAGTCTAATTGATGTCAATGACTTTGAGAAGTCATACCTATTGGCTTTCAGTTCAATCTTATCTTGGTTTCATCACACCGCTAATCATCTCCATTCACCTTCAAACAATGGCCTCACCAAGCCACTTCTGAGGATGCTCTGGGCTTACTTGCCTAAGGGAAAACAGAGCATTACCTCACTTCCTGAAAATGCATCCAACAGAAACAGAACATTTCTCTCTATGAAAAACAGACATTAATATTAACATTTGCTAATTTGGTTGGTGATTTGCTCAATTCAAGGACTGTGGAATGTTTGTAGTAGGGCTAAATGTGTACCTAGGTAGTTTTGGAGAAGCTTTTTTGCTTTCATATATATTTTTAGCAAGTGAGAAATAGTGATCTTTCATATAAAATAGATGTGTGGTTTGCACAAAATTAACATGATTTGTCCTTTGCTAGGCAAAATGGAAGTAGTGAGTGATGTAATATTTCAACTAAAAGATATTTTATAGAACATTAACATATCAAGTTAGAAGAATGTTCTTCGCAAGCAAAAATATTGATTCATTGAAAAAAGCTTGTCGAAATAAGATTGTTCATAAGTTATTATTGCTGTTCCCAACAAAATATTTTCTGTTTAAATTCATAACAAATATTCTTAGGAGGAGAAATGTCTTTTCTATGTCCCATTTAACAATATAAAAACTTTGTTTTCAATATCTCATTTTATTCTAGTAAGAAGATATATGGTCTTGTTATATAAAACAATGACTTCATCTCTATGGAACCTTTTTACTAGAATATATAAGTTTTTACAGAGAGAGCATAGCATAACATTTGTGTGGTTTAGACTATATGCCATGAAGCTGAAACCTCATCTTCAGAAAGACTACATAAAAATTATTTCAATAAAGTTATAAACACATTTGCAGTTTTTGACAGAAATGTGCTCATTTGTATTTTGTAGTGTGACTACTAAATAATAATATTAATAAATGATCTATTCCAATTGCATATATTTAATAAGTAAGTGGGAAAAGATAGGGTATGAGTATGTGCTTGGAAAAGGTATTTACCAAGGTGCAGATGCTGAAGCTTGAATGTGTGACCTTTTTACAAGGTCACTTGGCAGGTGATTCCATGATGTTCTCCAAAACTCTGTGGATATCATCACACGTAAACACTACTGACCAAAGATCCTTCTTCCTCTAGGTCTGAGATGAACTCCTCTCTGACTAAAACTCTTTTTTTTTTTTTTTTATTGTTAAATCATAGCTACTGTACATTAGTGCAATCGCCTGTACCAATTCTAAGATGCACCATAGATATGGCCCCACCCATTACCCTTGCTCCCCCAAAACCTCCCCCCTCCCTTCCCCTTCCTCGGCCCTTTCCCCATAGTCTTGGGATATAGTTGGGTTATAGCCTTCATGTGAAAGCTATAATTTAGCTTCATAGCAGGACTGAGTACATTGGATACTTTTTCTTCCATTCCTGAGATATTTTGCTAGGAAGAATATGTTCCAGCTCCATCCATGTAAACATGAAAGAGGTAAAGTCTCCATCTTTCTTTAAGGCTGCATAGTATTCCATGGTATACATGTACCACAATTTGCTAGTCCATTCATGGCTGAAAATAGTCAATTTTGGCCCAGTGTTCGATGTTGAATTAAATAACAGCAGCAAGCCAGCTTGAGAACATGATGCACTCAGCCCCCGGCTTGTGGTCTGGGCTGGATTCTGACTACCGAACTGGCTAGATACATTTCCCCAGAAGAGCCCAGAGTGCAAGCCCGGAATCTGTGGAGACCGTCACTGATGCCTGCAGCTACTGGCTGTACCACCTGCAGCATCAGAGCTGGTCTTACCTGGGAGAATAGGAGGAGAGTGGCAAGGTCAGGGAGGGCCCAGGGGACGGTGTGGCTGCCCAGAACCTCTGCGTAAAGGTGACTACAGCTAGACTGACCCTGAATACGGAGGAAGAATTCAGTGAAATTGTTCATTTATTCACCAAGTTTTTATTGAGCACCTATGTGCCAAGTACTATTTTCTTAATAGAGCAGTGAACAGATGGGCGAAAACAAAACCTCTCTCCTCGTGGAACTGAATTCTTGTGCAGATGGGCAAATGCATCCCAAGACCACAGGCTATGTGCCAGGCGGTGCGTGGGGTGGGCTGCAGGGCGTTGTGGTGGGGAGTGGGCCAGGCAGTGTGAGCCCTGGGAAGGTGCTAATACCAGGGCTCAGAGAGGGACTACTGGGAAGTACCATTTGGGCAGAGACCTCAAGAGGAAAGGGAGTGACAGAGGCTGATGTACAGGCAGGGGGAAAAGTGAGAAATATAATATGAGACTGAAATGCTGAGTGTGACCACGTAGCGGGGAGCTGGGAGGGCAGCAGCACTGGGTGCGAGGGGACATCTCTGCAGACGCCTCTGCTTCAGATGGGAGGGAGCCACAGGAGGAGAGCAGAGGTGGCTGTGATCTGGCTTACGTTTAACAGGATTGTGTCAGCGGCCACGTACACAACAGGGGTATTGTTCTGTGGCTCTTAGGAGAATCCAGGCAAGAGACTGTGACGGTGTGGGATAAGATGGCAGCGGGGTGAGGAGAAAAGACATGGTTGGACTTGAGATCTGTTTGCAGATGAATTGGATGTAGGGTGTGTTAGGATTACAGTGGGTTTCTGGCAGGAGTCACCGGAGACAGGAAGCCGCGATTTATGGGCATGGAGGGATGGCAGGAGGAGCAGGTCTGCAGGTGGGAGGAAACACTGAGAGCTTGGCTTTGGACCAGTGAGGTTTGAGTTATTAGGCGTCCAAAGGAGACAAGTAGGCAGGTGGAGATACAGGTGAGAGATCTGGGTTTGGAACATATATTTTGGAACACATCAAAAAGATGGTGTTTCCAGCTGTGAGCAGCCTGGGGGCACTTAGGAAGTGAGCACAGAAAGGGAAGGTGGGTGGGGAGGAGCAGCCTCCTGTGGGAGGCTGGAAACAAGAGGAGGACATCTAGGGAGACACAGACCAGGAGGCAGCCTTGATGCAGAGCAGCCAGACAGGAAGGTGGCATCCAGAGGTGGTCTCGTTTTCTCTGTTTCTCTGAAGACGGGAGAAATGAAAGCATCTCTGAACACTAACACTAATGATCTAACAGAAGCAGAAGTAAGTTGATGATACAGGAGAGAAAGGGGGAGCCTGATGGGTGGGGCCTGGACAGCCCGGGGCTGGACGGGCACAGGGCTCTGGGGAGCAGGCGTGCAGGCCTGGGTAGGGCCTGGACAGGCCGGGGCTGCACGGGCGCAGGGCTCTGGAGAGCAGGCCTGCTGGCCTGGGTGGCTGCTGCAAGGGTCTCTTCATTTTCCCAGGGAGAAAGGGAGCAAGAGGACCCAGGGGGACTCAGGGCAGGGAGGAGGCATGACAAGTGTTGAAGAATCACCTGGCAGAGGGAGAGGAGGGACGACCAAGGCTGGGGATAGATGGAATTTGCAGGTGGCTGGGCCCAGATTTTCAAGGAAAGGAGGAGAGAGGAAGGAAAACATCTGGACAGAGGGCAAAGGGGCTGAGGTACATGGGAACATGGAGCCAGATGACAGGGTCCGTGGCTTTGACTAAGAGCACAGGGAGCCCTGGGACCTTTTCGTCAATGCTCACCACTAGGAAGAAGATGGGGCAGAGGAGGAGGAAAGGGCAGAGGGTGATGCCTACTCAGATTACACCCAAAGGTGGGGGGAGGACCTGGGGCCTGGCCCGTGGTATGGACCACTGGGACGTTATCCTTTCTATTTAGGGGTCGCAGTGATGGACGTGGCAATGGGCAGGGGCTAGAGCATCCTGTTCATGTGCCATAGATGATCGATTTTGCCTTCAGATGGACAGCGCTTGAGCCCCTTTTGCTCAAGGAGCCGTAACTAGGTTCCACGTGGAGAAGGGACAGGGAGGAAGGCGGAGCCCCACTCCTCAGGGAGCTGCCCACACTCATTGACCCCAGAGCTGCGCCACTTGCCACAGTGAGCTGCAGAACCTCACTACAGAGGCCTGGAGTGGAGGTCAGGAAGGGCTCCTTGACACAAATCGGCTGGCAGGATGGGGGGTGTCACAGGTGCTGGTGAGGACGCCTCAGAAGCCGAGACGGACAGCCCTCAGTGGGCATGCACTAGCCTCACTGGGGTGGAGGCCAGGCCACGGCACGGGGAGCAGGAAGGGGAGGCTTGGAGCTGTGGCTTTTCGTGTGATGAGCGCTGCTCAGAGGGGAGGCCAGCCTGGACTAAATTTAACCCATGAGGAGCCACAGAGAGTAGCTGAGTGGCAAAATACACACAGGCTCACTGAGGGGTGAAAGGGAGAAATTCCAGGAGCAAGGGAAGACTCTGCCCTCTCGGGGCCAGAAGCCTCTCCTGGAGCTGGGTGGTGAGACACAGGCAGCTGCGTACAGGATGGCAGGCCCCATGGTTGGCTCAGGCTCACAGCACCGGGACCTGAGCGCTGGGATCCTTACAGGGAATATGTGACCAGACTCCTGCAGGAGGGCAAGTGTGTTTGGGTTCAATGTTTGCAACAAACAACCTCATTTACATAATACGCAAAAAGTTCCAGTGGCAAACTGAACATCACAGTGCCACTTCTGGTATTCGAGGGAGAAAGAAAAGGTCTGGGGACAGTAGAAACTTCTGAGAGGACAAACAGGCTGAGAAACCTCATGAGCTGAGACCGGAAGAAGAGCTAAAAGAAAAATATAAAATGGAAGCCACAGAAATATGTAAAAATCTTGTTTTTCTAAGTGTGTTTCAAAGAGCACTAATCCCGAAAGTTATTCTAAAATTTCAATTGAGTCCTCAGTCACTTGGTACCGGCATTCTTGTGGCTTCTACGGAATAGAAAATCTATTTTAATTAATTTTCATAGGTTTTAAAGCCTCTTTGCACAGGCAAATTTATGTTCTTTTTCTTAAAAACAGCAGCATCTTGGTTTTAAAGATACCGTGAGACGGTTCATTCATGTCTTGTCGCTCAGAGAATTAAAATCCCTTGCAGCCTGGTTATTTTTTTTTTCAGTTGTATCTTCACATTGCACATAATCACAAAACCTCCGAGATTTTTCATTTAAATTACATATCACTGTTTTCCTTCCTGGGAATGTAAAGTCAATCACCACTGCTGGAATAATCTACATTCGCACCTTATGTATTGTATTCTTTGTAACCTGATTAGGCTTTTGAATTTATAATACTTCCTTTGTCCCTAATTTCCACTGTCGGGCAAACAGAGCGTATACAACTTTCAAGTAATAATCAGAAACATAATTTTTCACATAAAACTGAGATGCCGGATTGTTTGATATATACCTTTTCTAAAAAATTAATCTCCTTTTTTCATTTTTGTTCTAATTTCATGGTGGTTCCTGCTCTCCCTTATTGATGTGGCTGACACCCCGTGGATGAGATGATCTATCAAAGCCTTACCACTTATTATCTGGACGCTAAACATTCCCAGAGAATTATTAGCGCTGTTACTGTTCTGATGAAATAGTTTTATGATTTTCCAATTGAATTTCTCAAATCATGGATAAGTAATAAAATAAGGAAACAAACTGTCAATAGTAAGTTATGAACTGTGTGTACCTTTCACATAAACTGATCGCCAATAAAGTAATATGAGCAGCTGGTTCTGAAATAGATGGCTTTTGAGGATGACTTAGTTAAAAGCGGAAGTTTCCAACAATTTGTCTGAAACTCAACGTTGAAGGCAGTAAAATAGAAACCTACTGTCCCTCAAATTTTCTTCCAGACTTTCTGCTAATATAGGTCCTAGTTCAGCTTTTGTTTACCTCTTAAAATTTTTTCCTCTGGGAGAAAAGATCACCACTGCTTCCTGCACAGAGTAGTGACTACTTGCAAAACCCTTTAAAGCTTTGTTTGCTAACTGAAATTTGTCAATCATCATCTTATGAAAAAGTAAACATACCTAATCAACTCTATATGGTTTCTAGAAGTATCAATATTTATGAGTTCAAAAAATGTACAGAGGCCAGGCATGGTGACTCACGCTTATAATCCTTGTATTAGGTGAACAAGGCAGGAAGATCTTGTGAGGCCATGAGTTCAAGACCAATGAGAGAGAGGCCCTTTCTACAAAAAGTAGAAAACTTAGCTGGGCTGGTGGTAGGTGCCTATAGCTCCAGCATCTAGGGAGGCTGAGGCAGGAGGATCAGTTGAGCCCAGGAGTTTGAGGTTACAGTGAGTTATGATGACACCATTGCACTCTACCCTGAGTGACAGAGAGAGACCCTATCTCAAAAATAAACAAATAAATAAAAACAAATGCAGGAAGAGTTGAACAAACTGCATCGGAGCATTAGTTATCTTCTGCATGGCCTAAGAGCTATACGCACTAAAGGTCAGAAAAGTCACAAGGGAGGTATCGGGAGTAAGGGTTCACATCACCCTTAGACTTTCATTAAGTAAACACACGATTTTTTCTCCAACAATAAAATGCTCTAAAAAACAAGGCTTATGTTAATTGTGGCATTCTATTTAATATATTCTAGAAGAGAGGGTTTCTAATTATATAAAGTTTAAAAATCATCTGAAAAGCTTTAGACACATGCAGATAGCTGGTTCCTCGTGGATTCTGGATCAAATGTCTGCGGTAGGACCCAGCTGTCTATAATGTAAGGTGATTTCGTACACAGCATGAAGAAAAATCCAACTCTAGAACCACTGCTTCTGAATTTGTATGAGGAAGGTTTTCACAGACCATGACAAAATGAGAAAAAAAACTGAGTTGTTATTTACTTATTTTGGGGGGACAAGAGTATCACTCTGTCACCCTGGGTGGAGTACTAGGGGATTGTAGTTCACAGCAACCTCAAACTCCTGGGCTCAAAGCAATCCTCTTGCCTCAGCCTCTGGGGCAGCTGGGACTACATGCGCCCACCACAAGGCCCTTCTATTTTTAGAGACGGGGTCTCACTGTTGCTCAGGCTGGTTTCAAACTCCTAAACTCAGGAATCCACCAATCTCAGCCTCCCAGAGTTGTGGGATTACAGGCGTGAGCCACCACTCCCAGGCAATTAGATCGTTATTTTTAAAACACCTCCTGATGTCACAATATCTTCCTATAGCAGCCAGTTTCCATCATTGCACTATTTCAAAAGATACTTTCATGATACTAAGACACAAGCTTGGTGGATTCAACCCCTCATTTATGACTATCCCCAGAATGTAGAAACTGGAAGAAACTCATCATTGTAAAGCAATTTAAATTATGCTGATGGATTGCTACTAAAGTAGGTAGGAAGAAAGAAGACTAACCTTTCTGAAGACCTACTGTGTGCTGGGAACTTTATATGTCTTTTATTTAGTATTACGCCATTATACAAATAAGGAAATGGAAGCACCAACCGCAATCAGGATAAATAGCTCCTCCTAAGTCAGTGGGGTGGGAAGAAACGGAAGGAATTCCCACTCTGAATCCGGGTGCGTCTGATCATGAAGCCCTCTATTGAATTTCATTGTGCCACAACTTCCCCAGAGGAATGCAGAGAAGTCAGGTGGTGAGTGCTGCTGACACTATGAACGACAAGACCTGAGTTTAGACTGATCTGGATCCATTGTAAAGACAAGAGTCTAACAAAAAACTGGGGGTGGGAAACAGCGTAAAGGCAGTAAAGGACTTAAAACCTTCAAATAAAAATAAGATAAGTTTCTGAGGACAAAGGACTTCTTGGGCAAAGTGCAGAAAAGACTCAGTCATGTGGTCAGCGTGATGCTGAGATGTACAAGGCGTGGCACACGCCGTCTCCCTCTGCGTCCACCATGCAGGCAAGGTGAGGACGCTGAGAAGAACCAAAGGGAAGAAAAGGTGAGAAACACAAATGATGGACCAGGTAGAAACGAAGAGAGAGAAAGGAAGACGGAGAAAAGGAATGAGGGTCATTTAATTAACCCTAGAGAAAGCAGGTCGTACTTTGCCACCGCCTGCCATTGGAGTTTCCCAAGGGTAAGGACCAGTTCTTACATCTTTGATTCCAGGGCTTACCAGTCTCTTTAACACACTGGTTACCCAGCAAGCCTTTGCTGAATGGATGTCTTAAAACACACAGGCAGCACTTATAAAGAGAATAGTGGCCACGTGTGGTCTGTGTATGGATACAGAAAATTATTTTTGAACTCCTGCTTATATGTTCAAAACACAGAGAAATACTTTTGCAGGGGTTCAAGTTCTTAACAGATAAAGGCAAAGGGAGGCTTTTCCCTCTCTGTGTATAACATACGATGCACTCAGTAAAAGTCAGAGCAAGACCAGCCTGAGCAAGAGCAAGACTCTGTTCCTATAAAATATACAAAAAATAGAGAAACTAGCTGGGTGTTGTGGTGCACATCTGTAGTCTCAGCTACTCAGGAGGCTGAGGCAGGAGGATGACTTGAGCCCAGGAGTTTGAGGTTGCTGTGACTATGATGAACCTACTGCTTTCTAGCTCAGGTGACAGAGTGAGACACTGTCGGAAAAAGAAGTCGGAGCAAGCCAATGAATTTTGGTTATACAAATAAGATGGGTGGCCTTTGGTACATAAAATAAATTACAAAGGAGGCCGACTCTATCCTTGAATAGTCACCTGACACAGAACGGTCAGTTTCCACTCTTCTGCCCAATATCTAACAATACTACATTTTCTTTATCTTTTTCCCATTGCCACTGCCATGACCCTGGTCTTCTTCTCTTCTGAACTTTTGTACTTGACTCCCAAGAAGACATCTATCCGATCCCTTGGACACACTGCAGCTACATGGCGGTCCCTAAATAATAGCTCTACTCAGGTCACTGTCACGTAAAGAATCAAAACTGAAACCAAGGGGTTCCTCGTGTGTTATTTCCAAAGGCAATCAAGGCCTTGCCCAAGTTGGCTCCCACCCCCTTTCCTAACACCTCCCTCCTCTCCTTCTGAAATGAACCAGCGGGATGGCCCATTTTCCCCATGTCCTTTCTCAAGGCCTCTGCTCCTGCTGCTCCTTCTCCAGGAAGCTTTCTCCACTCACTTCTCACAGGTTCAAATCCTACCCGTCCTTCCCAGGCCACACAGCCCAGACGCTGTTGCTGCCTGCTTTGTGGGAAGCCTTCTCTCTTACTGAACTCTTGCCGCACCTTGCTTCCCCTCTCACACAGAACTTACTACTTTCAACCTTGAGCTCAGTTATTTTGGTTAATCCTTTATGTCATATACTAACCCGTGAGTTCCTTGAGACAAAACTGGTCTTACTCATCTTGTGGCCCTTGTGAGATCTGGCCCTTATCTTACTGTATGTTGACAGTACCTGCAATAACATGTTTGCTTAATCAAAGACCCTTAAACCTCGCTTTAATTTTCTTGTCTCTCATTTGTACTTTTTTCATAGCTTAACTATCCTTTTTTCTATTTCCTTAAAGCCTCAGACACTAGACAATGGGCAAACTTGGGAAATGAAAAGGAGGAAAAATTAGAAGTAGAAAGTAAAGACAACAGGTCCTATTTTACAGTCTCCTCCTCATAGATCTCCAGTATTTATAGAGGGATTTATTAAGAAGAGAGGGGTCTGGAGCTGACCTTTGGAGGATCTTACACAAGCGTCAAGACAACATGCTGAGAAAGAAGGATGTCTGAACATGGGTTCCACCGAGCTTGCCAAGAGATGGCCAGCGTAGGGAAGAAGGGTTTTCTCAGTATGGTGATGAAGATGAAGGTTTATTATGGCTTGAATGTCCTCTCCAAAACTCATGTTGAATTTATTTGCCATTGTAACAGAATTAAGAGGTAGGGCCTTTAGGGAAGTGATTAAGTCATGGGGGGAGGTGGGGACAGAGCTCTTGTCAATGAACTAATGCCATTATTACAGGAGCGGATTCCTGACAAAAGGATGCGTTTGTCCCTACTTCTGCTCTCTGTCTTGCACACTGACCTTCCCCTCTGGGACAATCCTCACCAGAAGCCAGTGCTATGCTCTTGGACTTTACACCCCATTGAACTATGAACCAAATAAACTTCTATTGTTTCTGAATTACCTAGTGTGTGCTATTCTGTTGTAGCAGCAGAAAGCAGACAATGAAAAAGTCCTCACCAAAACAATGATAAAATGAGATTTATGGAAAGAGCACAGGAATAATCACTAGTGGCAAAATGTTATATTTTCAGCATATGCAAAGCAGCAAAATATATCTATAAATGACAAGAAAGTCAACTAGGAACATATCAGAGACAGAAAATGAGCGTCTATTAAGAATAAAGTGTTATAAACTCAATATTTGTAATGATTAAGGAGATAGGAACCATTTTTCATGATCATATATAGAATTTGTTTTAGAATCCTTTAAACTAGCCTGCATTTCTGCTGAAAAATGATTACAATGGTCTTGGGGTCTTAGAAAGTAAAAAACAGTGAAATGTCTAATAAGATAATACTGATAGGTTCAAACTATTAAGAATAATCTTATTAAATAAAATAGTTATCTCATTCCTATAGTCCTACTATGGAAGCATTTCCTAATTTCCTTTTTATTTACAAAAAAAGACAAGCATAAAGAGGAATAATTCTCTTTATCAGGCCCTTAAACTAGCTGAAAGACACGTGGAACTCACTCTGATTTGGGTCCTTATCCATACGCATGTGTAAACATTTGTATATAATGATACATTAGGCTGGGCACAGTGGCTCATGGCTGTAATCTCTGCATTTTAGGAGGCTAAGGTGGGAGAATTGCTTGAAGCCAGGAGTCTAAGACATGCCAGGGCTATAGCAAGACCATGTCTCCTCAAAAAATAATAAAAACAAAGCAAAATAAAACAAAAATCCCCCAACTAGCTGGATGTGGTGATGGGCCCCTGTGGTTCCAGCTACTTGGGAGGCTGAGGCAGGAGGATAGTTTGAGCCTAGGAGTTTGTGGTTGCAGTGACCTATGATGATACCACTGTACTCCAGGCTGGACAACAGAGTGTGACCCTGTCTCAAGGAGAAAAAAGAATGTTAAAAAAAAAAATACATCAACATCTAAAGAATTATTGAAGATACACAAGGAGAACCCACCAAATTGGTAATCTTATCACAAAGATAGTTTTGTTTCTCATCATATTTACATATATATACGTAAAATCTTGAGTAAAACAGATAAAATTGAATCACAGGACAACGCCTACACAAAATCTCAGACAAAAGCTGCTATGCCAGTGTGTGTTTTGAGCAAGAACTCTAACTTTAATAAACTATGTTCTAATTAATAGTAACCCTCAATTAATAACTGCATCATTAGCAATACCAAGACGTAAATTATACACATTAAATGGAACATCAACTCCATTGCTGCAGTGATGTGTTGCTTGACTATTTACTAGAATAACTGAAAGCTCATCAGAGATACTGATAGATGGGCTGAGCAGAAGCCATTGATTAACTACAAAGCAGGTGCCAGGTTTATTTTCAAATATTGTTTCTCAGAGATAGTTGTTTATTCTTCTAAAGAAGAAAACAGCATGTTGATGGAAAGTCCTGGCTAACGCCTCCTCCCAAGTGAGGCTTCTTACAAGCTGCTTCCTGTCTGTCTTCTTGCCCAGCGTCTGAAAGAGGGATTAAACGAGAGAATGTGTAACCCGTCCTGGCAGACTTGTACTAAATTACATCCTCTCGTGTGCTCTTAAGAACTGATGTTATGGAAGGGACAAACAACCTCAAATGGCCAACAAAGTCTTCCATGCAGCGCGCTCGGCTACAGGGAAGGACAGAATAGGTCACACAATGCTTTGGGCTATTACTGCTTGAAATAAAGTAGTTGTGTTTGAAAATGTGGTAACTTTTTTTCATCATTATCATCACTGCCATCATTGCCGGCAGCAAAATAACAGCCTGGGTCATGCTAATGCCTTTAATCCCAAAGACAGGCAAATGGAAATTACCATCAGTGGGGGATTCACTGCAGGTCTGGACATATAAGAGAATAATAACGTTCCTCTCATGCTCTGGTAACTCCCGGAGACCACAGCACTCGCAAGAAACCTACTCATTTTCCCAGAAGTTCAATTTTGAACCTCTCTCAAGGGTTGCAGTGTCACACTCTTGGGACTGGCAGTACCTTGTTCTCTTGAAAGTCTCAAGAGCCATAAAACAGCCCTACGGTAGAATAACCACAAAGTCACAGCAGTAGCAGCCACTCCTGCCGTCTGTGCTCTGAGCCGGCTTTGTGCTCAACTTCACAAATGCTACTGCATTCCACGCCCCACAACCCACGATGAGGTTAAGGAGGAGTATTCTCCCTGTTTTACATGAAATGGAAGCTGAGATTTTAGGTAAGAGATTTGCCCAAGAAGCCTGGATTTGACTCTACTACCTTGTATCTAAAGTACATGCTTTCTAAATAATGTGCACTGGGCCCAGAGTTCCTATGTGAACTATCCTGTTAAAATCAGGGGCAGGGAATTATTAGCTTCAGATTCCTATCTGACATGTCTGAAAACTGTCCTAGGAAGTGCACCACGTGGGTCTGAAAACATCCCACTTCTACTCCGAGGATTCTCCCCTGTCCTGTGGTTGTTCCACTTTGCCATCGTTTTTACTCAGCACGGGCAGGAGAGAGAATAAGTTCTGGCAGGAACTCGCCCTTATCCTAAGTGGCCCTCTACAAGCTTGAACTATTTTTGTCTTTTGATCTTTTTAAATAAAGCATGCAAATGTTGCATTTTATCCCACAATACATCAACTGTTAGTAGAAATTACATTTTGCATTACTTATTATCTTCTTATTATCAAGAAGAGTGATGCTGGTTCCGTGTCCGTAGCACAGTGGTTACGGTGTCAGCCATATACACTAAAGGTGGCAGGTTCGAGTCCAGCCCGGGCCAGCTAAACAACAATGACAACTGCAACAACAACAAAAAACATAGCAGGGCATTGTGGCGGGCACCTGTAGTCCCAGCTACTTGGGAGGCTGAGGCAAGAGAATCACTTAAGCCCAAGAGTTTGAGGTTGCTGTGAGCTGTGACAACAGGCACTCTACCCAGGGCAATATTGTAAGACTCTGTCTCAAAAAATAAAATAAAATAAAATAAAATAAAATAAAATAAAATAAAATAAAATAAAATAGAAAAAAGAGTGATGTTCCCAGACGATGACTACATTTGGTCTTGCAGTTTTATGCACACTGACTTTCCAGCTGACCAGCATGTGAGATGGGATGGCAGCTGGTCAAAAGCTACAGTTGGGCGAGGTGGCCGCAGCGACCTCTCTCTTCCCCATCCCCTCAGGACAACCTCTGCAGCAGAGGAAAGTTACCTGATGAAGAATACATGGTAGCTAGGCTAGAAGAACCACACTTGAGAGTAATCAGACAATAAGGCCAAGCACAAAAATCTCTCCCACTAAAAACCACAATGACAATTCTATATAAAAGCAGTGTACATGTGCTGCAGACTGGGGAGGGAGGGGATTATTTTTCACATACTAGAATTTTAGAAGTCAATTTTTACAGGACTTTGGGCCTCATAGCCCATCGGAGACATCAGTGAACAAGTTTCGATAGTAAGATTGCTGAAAAGGCCAATGAAGAGTTTCTGCTGTAAGACTCATCTCCTCTTTCCAGTCACCAAGGTCAGGAAAGTATTTGAAATAAGAAATTCTTTCTTCAGAAAGGAGTGTTGTTTATGCTAAATCTACCCTTGAAACTTGCTCATCTGCTGTCTCCTCTACATCCCGTTGTCTTGAGATAAAGAAGGAAATTCTGACCTCCTTTCCATTCTGACTAAATATATTGGATCACACCCATGAGTATTCTCAAAGAACTCCGAGAAATACAAGATATTTTGCAGTAATCCAACAATATTTATTTACAAGGGAGACTACTGTCAACCCCAAAGTTAATTACACAGCATAGAGCCCTCCGCCTACACGTTCTGAGGAAGTCTCTCCGGGATTCTTAGACACAAAACTATCAGAATTAATTTTGGTACCTTACGTCTAAAATTGTGGTAATAATTTTCTAAAGCAAATAAAAGGATGAACATTAAAATGTCACAATTGGTGTCTTTCACAGTAGTTGATGAGCAGTGTCCACGCGTCTAGTTCCAGGCCACCACTGGAGTGGACAGACAGCCCAAGTGAAAGAGAAGCTGTCACTCAGTATTGACAAATATTTTTAACTATTAGGCCTTTCCTATTTTTAATAATATAAAGGATGAGCTGATTTACTTTTACAATAGAATTGAAGTCACATATTTCTTTATAGAAAAGGCAAGAATATTTGAACTATCAATACTAAATCTTTCATGCAAAAAATCTTAAAAGTATTTTTTAAACTGTAGGCACTTTTCAATAGTATTTTGCATCTTTTACCAAAATTGTGGCTTATTTTGAGCTCAGAACTTTATTTTCAGCACTCTTTTTGGACATGCCCAATGTACCAGATTCATATCAAATTTAAAAGGTAGGCTTCCTAAAACATGAAATTTCAATATATGCTTTTCAAGCCAGAAAGCTCTATGCCTTATGCAAATAAAAGACAGTTAAATACATTTTCATTTTCCTTTATCGCACTGCTGAAAGGAAAACAGAAAATATTTAAATTTTTGTTCTTGTATATTAAAAATCTTTTACATAGAAATTCCTAAGTTTATATAATAAAAATGGAAAATACTATTTTAGTGTAATATATAGCTTTTAAAATATATTAATTCTGAAATCAAACACTTGACATTTCACTCAGTATTTCATTCCAAAAAACGACAAGAAAAAAAAGAGCTCCCTTAGTATGCCTGTATATGCTCCCATTTTCTTATAACTATACCGTTTTATAGATGAAACTGTCATAGCAAAATGACAAATATAACGCATAAAAGAACAAAAAAGGGCAATAAATCAACAGTGACACTACAGCCCATTAAAATGCAGTCAGCTGGCAGGGCAGGAAGAATAAAATTTCCCCCTCATTTTACATTCTTTTTAGCAGAAAAGGAAATTTCATAATCCTCAAGCTGCCCTTGTAGGAGATGCTGAAAATGCAACTGAATGCTCTGTACACATACATCCTACACTGGCCTCCAAGGCCAGAACACACCATGCTGAGCTTCCCTCGGCCACTGATATGGATGGCCCAAGACGGTGCGCAGGAATCACTGACCCCCAAGATAGTGTGCAGGAATCACTGACTCCCAAGATGGTGTACAGGAATCACTGACTCCCAAGACGGTGTATAGGAATCACTGACCCCCCAGACGGTGTGCAGGAATCACTGACCCCCAAGACGGTGTACAGGAATCACTGACCCCCAAGATGGTGTACAGGAATCACTGACCCCCAAGACGGTGTACAGGAATCACTGACCCCCCAGATGGTGTACAGGAATCACTGAGCCCCAAGACGGTGTACAGGAATCACTGACCCCCAAGACGGTGTCCAGGAATCACTGACCCCCAAGACGGTGTCCAGGAATCACTGACCCCCATACTTACATGGATGCTTCACTGGACAAAAGACAAGCCACCTAGTTAGTTGGAAAATGTGAGCTCAAATTCAGCCACTATTTCTAATTGGTTAATTATCGGTTTAACATAGTTTCACCATTTTTATTTATAAAAAAGCCTAAAAGAGGCATTTTCTTCCTTCCATTTTTACCCCAAATTTTCTCATATGGTTAAATGGAAGCTTTCTATACTGGGGTGAAAACAACTCCAGTATCATACAGACATTATGTTTTAGAATATAGTTAAATATGTTAACTTATTTCATTACCACTTATCACTATTAGTAGTAGTTCAAGATACTGGTAAAGTCATGGAAGAATATTTATTGAACTATTTACGTTGGTCTTAACAAAGGCCATTAACATAAGTTCCTGGAGAGCAAAGAACACATGTTACACTTCTGTGAATATTTCTCAACTCTTCACACAGGGCTAATTACACAGCAAGCTTGTAAAGGAGGTGAGAAGCTCATCAGTGGAAAGGATGAATGAATGAACGCTTCCCTGGTAAAGACGTGGACAGTACTCAGAGGATCGCTTCCTAAAGCTAAATATTTCAGGGACTGAAAGCTGCAACTTTAATTTCTGTTAGAAATGAACTGTCTGCCCTTCCCACACTGTCTAAAGGGAGGCCGAGCATGTAACTCTCCTGAAATCTCTGACTACAGTCACAACTAAAAGTTCCTCTGTGTCAGGGACATTCTTTAAAAACTAAAGAGGTGGTATCTAAATTAATTCACACCTTGGATGGAATTTTATCTTTTACAAATGACTTCATTCCATCCAAAAATAATCACTGGTCTCTGAGTGCCTTTCATGTGCCAATCACTGGCTGGCAGGTTGTGGGAAGTTTAAAGATACACAAAATATGATCCCAGTAGTAGCAGATAAAAATATTTATATACATATTTTATAGTAAATGCAATTAACAATCTCCTACGATACAGCCCCTTCTGAGTCTAGTGACTGAACTCTTAAAAGGGCAAAATATAAGCGTTTGCAGCTGAAGTTGGTGTGATTTCGCCTCAGTGCCCACACGGTCAAACACTGCTACTGCATCCATTATCCTTTATAGCTGTAATTCATACAAATACTCCAGAAATAGCTCTCAAAAGAAATGAAATGGGTATCTTGGGCAGGGGGCTGAATTGGGCAGTTCCATCTAGGAGGGATTTGGAGTCCCTGTGACGATTTTGGTCATGCCCTGTCTCCCCCACGTGTGCGCTCCCAAGCTTGCTGCAGCTGAGCCACGCTCCGTGGCCACTATTTACTGCATTCATTTCCTGGCATTTAGCTCTTCTAGCCATATCTATTTAGTTATTTTTTCCAGTTTGTTAGATGGTTTTCCATTTCTTATAGTTTTACCTTCCGTCCTTTGGCCTCTTTCATTTCCCTCTGATGTTTCCAAGGTGGTTGGAGAACAGTGCAGACTTGATCCTATCTGCCCCTCCCACAAACATCTCAGTTGTTTCCCACTGCTCCTGGGACCAAGACCAAAGTCTGTAAGGTCACTGTCACCGGCCCGTGTGCCTGTGTAACCTCCCTGCTCACTCACAGGTCCTTCGTGCTGTCTACTCACGATGGTGTTTTCAGCTCTTCATATGTGACCAGGCCTCTTTCCACCACAGGACCTTTGCATCTGTTAGAATCAAGTGTGCACTGGTCTTCCTGCCGCTAACTGAGTAAAAGTTCAGTGAAAACTCCCACCATCTTCTAGCTACTCAATGTGGCTAAGGTCTAATTTCAATTACGTGTTTATCTTACAAACAGAGAACCTTGTGTCTGTCTGCAGGAGGACAAACGTTCTCCATAGACATCTTAGCCCTGCCACGGTCTTTTCACACATGCAGAGTGCTGGGTCTGATGGGTGTGGGGTGGAGAAGAGGCCCAGTGTGAGCAGCGGGAGCAAGATGGAGGATCCCGTTGCAGGTGGGGAGGCCCCTCTCTGAAAAAATGGGTATCAAACCTGATGGCTCATGCTAAAAGAAATGGTTGATTAAAATGATGCTTTTGTAAGTGGCTGAAAAACTACGGTTTGTTTTACTTGCAATGGAAGGGGCTTTTGAATTTTTAAAAATAATACCATAAACAAAAGATGCATTTTGCAACCAAATAACATAAAATCAGTTAAAAGAAGGCAAAATAAGCCAGTTTCAAAAGATTCCTGCCCTCAATCAAAATCTGTTCGAAACTTACTTTACAATAGTGATGAAAGCTATGAAATACCTAGGAATAAATGCCAAGCAATATCATCAACTGTTATTCATGCAGTCATTTGGTGAATAATTTGAAACACCTGCTGGGTGCCTGTGGCATGGGCTACACTGGGAATAAAACAGACAGACAAAGCTTTTTTATGAGATTGCAGGTGAGTTGAAACACCATTGGTTTGTTTTATTTGCAGTGGAAAGGTCTACTGAATTAAAGGAGTATATACCATTCTCTGCAGCATCTCAGAGTTGGCTGGGGTTTTAAGTCATAAACAGAAATATTTTAACATAAATAGCCTACACATACTTATATAATAAAAATTTCTTAAAGATAAATTTCTAGCATGTATAGCTTTCTCTTTTCTTCCCAAAGCAGCTCTATATTATGAACAATGAATCATAAGGAAGAAAGCAGAAATGAGGAGTGTTTCCAGTTTCTAGAACTTTCCCTGGGCGCACTCTTCCCGCATTCTGAGGTCAGAACCTTTATTCCAATCTGACTTTCTGCTCCCTCTCACTATCTCCTAGACCCAGTTAGTGCTTCAGCAAATTGTTTTTAACTGTGGGTTATGACCAATTAGTGGGTAATGGAATAAATTTAGTAGTTCTAACCAAAATCTTTTAAAAATAAAATAGGACAATGCATAAGAGAATAGCAAAAAAATCAGAGTACATCTTACATAGAGAGCAGGGTCAGCAGCCTGGTCCCTAAAGCTCTTGTTCCAGCTGCACGACATGTACATATACGTACATGACACTGAGTGACGGTGTATTTGTTACTGTTAATTGAGGTCAAAAATTTTAGGAAAGCTGCCCAAGTCTAATGACAGGACTGCTTATGAAACATACTAGAATCCTACAGTTCCATCTCCTTTCCTGGGAACCCTGCTGACATCCGGGCCATGTCAGCACAGCTATGAAAAGTGTCCCCGGGGCTGAAGTTACTTCAGGATGCATCCCTCCTGTACCTCCTTGTTGGCTTCTGGAGGGGACAGAATCAATTAAACGAAACTACCACCATTCAGTGGGTCACAGAGGCAAAATGTTCAGAGTTGCTCCTCTGACTACTTCCTAAGCTGCCCAAATGATGAGCCAGGTTTTGAAATACATGCCCTTTTGCTTCCATCAGTTATAAAATTGTTGTCTTTACTTAGCTTTGCTAAATGATGAGTATGATATTAAATTTTCAATCATATAGGTACACGTGTATGTAGGTTTTTTTGTTTGTTTGTTTTGAGACAGAGTCTCACTATGTCATTCTCAGTAGAGTACCATGGCATTACAGCTCACAGCAACCTCAAACTCTTGGGCTCAAGTGATTCTCTTGCCTCAGCCTCCCGAGTAGCTGCGACTACAGGTGCCTGCCATAACGCCTGGCTATTTTTAGAGACGGGGTGTGCCTGGCTGTGTATGTAGGTTTTGAGGTTGCTAACTCAGATATACCTGATGCCAAGATGTCTGGGGAAACAAACAAAGCAAAACTCTTTATAAGAGTTAGCAGACCTGTATGTGGCACACAGGACGTACTCGACGGATAAAAGGACTGGATGAATGAATTTTCACGCTTGCAGTATGACTCACGAATAAATCACTTAAAAAAAAAAAAAAAGACAGTATTTCTGCCACCAAAATTTATGGTTGATGCAAATGGAAAAATACTACTTGCATGTGAATTTCTCTGGGTAAGATTAACTATCATTAAAACTAGCAGTAAATACTGAAGAAAGACCAAGAGTAGTCTTCACTGGTTTTGAGGCTCATCCTGACACTCCATCACTTTAATCCTGAATAAACGACAGTGAATGAGATAGACCACCTGCAGCCCTAGAGGAATGGCAGCCGCTGGGTCCTTCACAGCCCCGAAAAGAGCAACACATGTGGGTCTGACGGCCTGCGAAGGAGGCTGCTTTATGAGCTACCTTCTTCATCACACAAGTTTTACAGAGTACACCACATTCAGAAGCTCAGTTTACTTCACTGCTAGTAAACAGCATGCTTCATTTGAAGTTAGTGGATTGGAGGCAGAATCTGAGAAAGGGACCATTTAACTAGGTGTGTCCCGTAAGTCCTTGTTTCATGATGGTGGGGCCGATCAATCTATTTTTAATGATTAGGGAACAAGTCTGTTGCCAGCCCAGACATAACAGATGTTCATATGTGCTGAATGAGCCCCAGTAACCTTCAAGACGGACCCCAGGCCCTACACAGAGTGCCACGGCCATTCCTCGAGTCTTAATAGTGGGAGAAACTTCACAAGTTCAGGGGAAGGAAAAATAACAAGTAGAACTTCCAACAGTAGAAGGAATAGGCTTAAAACAACTTAAAGGCAAGGGAAACAGAAAGGTCAGTGAACTTATAACCTTACGTTCCTGAAATAGAGAACTGAAAATACGTGTAGACGTACAGTGGAGAAAGATACAGAACTATTCTTATTCCTCTTTCTTTCTTTCTTTATTATTATTATTATTTTTGGATCCAGAGTCTCACTTTGTTGCCCCAGGCTAGAGTGCTGTGGTGTCATAGCTCACAGCAACTCAAATTCCTGGGCTCAAGTCATCTTCTTCCTTCAGCCTCCCAGTAACAGGGATCACAGGCCCCCCACAGGCTGTCAGACCCACATGCTTACCCACCACGATGCCCAGCTAGTTGCTCTATTTTTAGTAGAGATGGAGTCTCTTGCTTAGGATGGTCTCATACTCCTGACTGAGCTCAAGCAATCCAACCCCTTTGGCTTTCCAGAGTGCTGGGATTATAGGCGTGAGCCAAAGCCTATTCCATATTTCTTTATATTATTAAATCAGTGTATAATTACTCTGAGTCTCAGCTGCTTTATTTTCTAAAACAATAAGTTCACAGAACAACTTAAACATTGATGATTTCTTACCATGAGTTAAGCTTTACCAATGTCTTAAATGTTAGGGAATATTTCCTAGTTTCACACATAAAAAACAATTGCTGGAGTGGAAATGATATGAGAAGCAGTTGTGTGTTTCTGACTGGGCTTTACTTGTGTCTAAACTAAACATGCAGGTCCTTCTGAAACTAGAATTTTTGAGTCCTGCCCATGTAAGTATGTTAGCAATCCTGACAATGAAATGCTTTTGTTGCAGGACAAAAAGTTTGTCTCCTGGAGTTCACTAATGATCCACCCTCAATCTGGTAACTGACTGGAGTCTTTTCCTATGTGAATTTATGGAAACGTTTATACCCCTGTAGAGGCAGCAAGAGCAAACTGATAGTAAGACAAATAATAGTAAGAGCCAACACATTTCTCTTAGAATAAAGGGGCACTTGGTTCAACTCTGTATCTTTAAGCCACTCAATTTTTCTACACTTTGCTAAAACTATTCAATGCATTTGACTTGCAGATATGCCTCTGCATATTTTATATGAATGCTTTGCTCTGAAACAAATATCTATAAAGAATACAATCAGCTCCACGCCAATTGTTTGTACATAAAAAGCTATTAGAATGTAGTGTCACCCTACGCTGCTTTAGGTGTCTTCATTGAATAGCACTTGCAGGCGAGATTGTGTATTGCCAAATGTGTGTGCAAACTACACCCTGCAAGGTGAAAAATAAACCCCTCTCACCCTCAAGTCTCAATGTCTTTTTAGATTAATTTGGAAAACTGTGAATTCTCTCTCTGTATTTTGTTTAAGATCCTGTGTGATGTTATTGCTATTTCAAGTCCAGCAAATTTCATTTCTAGATAACATTAAGCTAGAAAGAAACATACCAACAGACCAAACACACAATGGAAACATGCAGTGGAGCTGTATTAATGCAGGGTATAATGTGCACACAGAGGAGGCCAAGCATGTCACTTAATAGGACGCGAGTGAGCGAGCAAGGTCTGCCCCGGGGCTCAGAACATGGTAAACAGGCCTTAAGCAGAGGAGGAAATGTGCAGGGGAGACAAAGCTGAGAAAAATGAGCAGGAAATGGGCAAGATGACTCATCTATACTTGAACATCTGACCTGTTAGTTGGCCGTCGCCTGCAGCGGGGGCGATGCGAATGTAAGGTGTTGTAAGCTGAGTCACGATTATCGCAGCTAAGGCAAAGGAGGATTTCCAGGTCAGCATGCATGAGGGAAAAAAAAGCCACACTGAAGCTAGGCTAGCAAGAAGAATCCCCATCAGCACATCAAATCGTCTCAACTTCATTCCAACAACAACAAAAAGAAAAGGAAAAAAGAAAAAAAAGAAAAACATAGCAAGGTGTTGAATTTTCTGAATTCTTTTCTCTTAAACAAGCTGTAGTTAGGTAGTTGGAATTCTAACTACATCACAGTTGTAAGCTTTGGCTGAGATCTTGGCTAGATCAATTGAAGAACAAAAAAGCAAAAACAAACCCAAAACCTTAGTCTTAAAGTGAAGAGTGACTAGTGTTTCCAATTGTAATTGAGTGTGGCATGTAAAGATTCATTTGTTAATTCTGATGTTCTAAATTTTGGGCTTTTAAAACTTAGGAGGTTAAAACTCTATCGCTTAATCACAAGATTTTCTTGCTAAAATCACCTTTGTAAAGAATATTCCCTCTTTCACTAAAAACATTTTTATGTAGAGAAATTTCTCCAATAATAAATTTCTCCAATAATAATAAATTTCATGCAAATTTCCATATAGGAATCTTAATTCTTCTACATTAAGAGAATTAAAAAGTTCCCCTCAAAGCACTGGTTAAAAGAAAAAAATAGAAACTACTAAGTGTCTTTGCGATAGTTGTCACGATTAACATGTAACCAAAGTAATGATAAGATTCTTGAAATGGACCAGGCTGGCTTCTTGGTCTGTCTGTACAGCTCGGCAGTTATGTTTCAGTGGTTAACATTAATGACACACAGATATTTAAAAAAAAAATAAAAAAATTAAAACATCAGTTCTAACATGATACAGCTGGAAAATGATGCAAAGAAAAAAAATTGGAAAATTAAGGACAGGCTTACATGAAAGATTACTAATTTACATGGAACAGCCTGGGTGCTATAAGAAATGTGGCAGTGAGTAAGGAAAATAGATCATCTACCATCTGCAGACAGTTAAACCCAAGGCTGCTGCTGCATAATGTTTTGAAATACCCCTTTGTACCATTCACACAGTGCTGCTTAAAACTAGATGCCTACAGCAACTGAGTAAAAATGGTGTAACAGTCTTTCATGCATTATTAATGACTATATTCTAGTTTTGCTCAGTGAGACTAATAAACTACAGTTTGGTCAGAGAATGAAGAACTCCCAATGCACTACAAAGATAATTTCTTTGACATGATATATCATGAAATTTTGGATTACTGATGTAATAAGTTGTACACAGTAAAATGTTATATCTAAGACTTGTTACGAAGTTGGTACCAATTCCAAGGTTTATACATGTAACATTTTTGTTTAGTCATCAACTATTATTGTTCAACCAATACTCCTGTGCAGTTTTGCATTACTTATAGAAATATATGACTTACATTACTTTTGAGAAAAATGATATTGTTTTATAGAAAGAATAGAACACCCAGCTAACATTCAAAAAGCTAAACAATGTGAACAAAAAGTTATTTGAAAACAGCTATGTTGGGAATCTAAGTATTCACAAATAAAAAGAAATTCAAACCACAATCATAGGCTAAGATTACTGTGTACTAAGTACATTATAAATATTGGGAAGGATTTTTATATGATCTCTATGTTCTGGTTTGTAATGTGTTTAACTTGTGACCATTATTTTTAGTTACAAGGAAAAAAAAAAAAAAAAAAACTTGATTAGGTTACTGATTACCCTAAAGGGGGGTAGCAGGCCCACCACCTGGTTTTGCAAATAAAGTTTTATCAGAACATGGCCCTGATTACTTGTTTACATTTAGCTTACACCTGGTCTTGCTCAGCAATGGCAGAGCTGAGCAGTTGTGACAGAAAGCATATGGCACACAAAGCCTAAAATATTACCTGGCGCTTAAACTAAAAAGTTTGCTGACCTCTTCCTTAAAATAGCAACATGAATGCTTAATAATAAAAGACAATTTCATTAAATTTAGTACAACAAAGTCAATTCAAATTGATGAAAATAAGGTAAATCCTAACCCTGTATTCTGAAGTCAATGTCTGGCGCTGATAGACTCAGGCTCCCCTCTGAGTACAGAGGCATCGCGCCTGGGAGGGAACGTGCATCAAACTCTCAGCCTTCTACTCTGCCTTGTTAGCTGCACACAGCGGCTGGGCCAGCCTGTCCCAAACTGTGTTTTGCATGACTCTGGTGATCCTTGAAAATTGAGTGTGAGTCAAATAGATACGGGAAGCCTAAGGTTTTTCAGGTTTCTTTTCTTTAGGAATTCTTCGTAATTTCTCAGGGCAACTTAACGTACTCAGGAACAATGTGAAGACTTTTCAGATCATGAAAAAACTAGTCTATAAAATGCTGAATGATACATATGCTCCTATTTCTAAATCCGCAGCCTAGAGAATAGCAGTTAGTATATATGGATTATCCAGCTATAGAACTTGTTTTCTTGTGTATTGAATATGAGTAATTAAAAGCAATTTTAATTCACTTTACTTCTCAACAGACATTCTTCTCAGTTCTTTTATCAGTGTCCTTTCATTCTAGCCCCTAGAAAGGATGGTATTTCTTTGAACAAAACAGTGAATAGAAAAACAGTCTGGAGAAACTTCTCAAAGAGCCTAGTGACTAAAAAAAAGAAATGTTCAAATTTGTGAATATAGCTAGAATTTGTATCAGAACAATGAAAATCCTTCAAAGTTTTTTCAAGGTCTTGCAGCAAAGAAGATTCACATTCCAGTACAAATTTAAGTTAAATAAAATACTAGACTTGCAAATAGAAAAGGTATTTTTCATAGAAAATTCACTTTAAAATATAACATTGGAATAATGGTTTGCCTTATTTTTGCTTAAAGTTTATAATCTGACTTCTCTAATGCTTTCAGGAAGCATCTGGCATGTGTTTTCATTCAGTTTTTCTTTGACTTCTAGTTACACTGCTGTTAGCCAAATCACAGCAAGGAGATGAACAGATTAACATGTATGGCTACCCTCTATATGCCCTCTATATGGCTACCCTCTATATGCCAAAAGCAAAGCAAAACAAAAACAAACAAAAAAACTTTTATAAACTGAAAACCTTCAAAATTTAAAGTCAATGTATTTATGTATCTGTAGTTGGAAGGCTTATAGATTACTCTATGCCTAACATATGGTAGTCACTCAAACATTATTAACAGGGTAGCTTCCAAATGGTCACGTTGTCAAGAACAAACATAAGTGGCATCATATTATGGGAAATACTATTCCATGGAAAGTTAATGTATATAGTTTAAACTTGTAACTGTTTTTTCAATTAAAATGAATATACCCTAATTTAAGAAATATAAATTATTAGTAAGACAGATTTTGGCTTTTTAGTGTACACTGTCAGTTTAGAATTCATCATCAGCAAAGTCTTCCAAACCTAGCATAAAAGAGTTTTTACCCTACTGATTACAAGACAACTGTAATAAATATAAAAGTTAAAGAAAATACATACACTGATTACTAAGACACAGTTGGACCAAATGATCACGAAAATAATCCAACTATAAAAATGCCAATGTGATTAAAAAACAAAATAAAAGTTTGGAGATTCCAAGAATACTTAAAAATATAAGTATAATCATAATTATTCCTATTATAATCATTCTACTATTGAGATTAAAAAGAATCCTTTGAATTAGGAGGATAACATAAACATATTATACACCCTATTGTAAGGTCCCTTTACCTATTAACTCAAGAGAGGATTATTCTGTGACGAGTTTTCCTACAGTCCAACAATCAAACTATGGTTATGTAGAGGTATGAGGAAGCATGTAGATGCAAAAATTAACGGAGCGTACATAAGACTATGGGTGATCCCTACATTTATGGAGAGACATAAAAACACATCTTAGGTTCTTCCCTGCCTAATTTTTATAGGCTTTATAAGATTATGAATGCCAAAATACACCTTTGGAATATGATCAAAATAATCACAACATTAAATTTATAAATAGTATGAAATATATTTTTAAGAGACATACACTTTCTGGAAATTACAAACTAGATCTTTGTGAAAACAAATCCACCTCCATGCTTTCTCTATAAAGACCGTTGTCAACAGTTGTTTCAGGAGTTAAAACCTTTACAAATTCACAATGTTGCTTAGGCAAGTAGTTTAGTGTCTGCAAACTAAATGGAGCCATTAGACTTGGAGGCATACAGGGTAAAACACAGGATGTTTGAACTCTTTTAAATTTTAAACATGTTTACTATATGGTACCAATAAAGTCATTAGCTCTTCCTATTTCTCTGTTTTTACTTAGTCAAGATGAAATGGGTTCCTGTGGTGCAGAAAGACTTTTTATTATGAATAAGGAACAATTTTTTGATTATAAAGGTGGTAAAACATTACACTGTGCTGTACAGGAGGGTTGCTGAATCTGTCCATGTAGAACTTAATAAAATAGCGCATAACAGCAGAGTTTTGCCTTGGCGGGGGAGGTATTGCCCAAGGTTTCCTCTTGTGCTATCATTTTATAACACAGAAATGACAATGTTATGCAGTGAATATTAAAATTTGTTTCCTTCTTTCCCCCAAAGAGGTTATTTGGGTAGAGTTTGTTGTTGTGTAAATGTTTGCAAATGACTCAGAAAATACGAGTGGGGAATAGTTAGTCAATCAGGTCATCTGATTGTCTAATCATCCTTTCGTGAACTGAAAAACAAATTACAATATTGATGAAATCTAGCTGATGGAAGAAAATTATCCAAATCACTATCTAATTCAATCTATTGTGAAAAAGGCAAACTTGTCAGGTCTCCGCATTTACCAGTGTGCTATTTATATAATTATTTAACAATGTAAATGATCACGATGACAGATATTTGTCTGTTTTCACAGTAAATTGGGCAGTGACTCAATTCTAATAAGGGGGGTCAGATGCTGATACTACATAATACTGTAGCCGGCTGGCCGGAGTTCCTGTTGGGTCAAAAGCCATGAGATACGGTAAACAAAACTCGGGGCACAGGAGTCCAAATGTGTGGGATCAAGCCTGGACCCCTGGATTATTAGTTGAGTGACCTTGGTAAGTCATAAGTCAATTCATCTCTAAAAGCATGCGTTCTGTTCATCTTAAAAGTAAGAGAAGCAAGTAATACCTGTTTCCCCTTCACAGTAACGGTGAAAAAATAAGTGAAGATGCATGTATACAAGTGACTTCAAAACTTGTAGCTGTGATGTTAAACACGAGGCATTATAAATTAGACACCTTGAAACTGGATTTACGTTTTCAGACCTTAAGGGTCAGGAGAATGTAATAAAGCAATATTTTGAAATTCTTATTCTCTTAACACAAAGATCTAACAGCATGAATGAACACCTGGTTCAAGGACTTTGTAGAACTGTAATAATTAATAGCTGATAGCATATGGCCGTTTAGGAAACACATAAACGGGTCTAATTTCATTTACTATTAATTTATTCTTGTAAGTAAACGCACTTAATCAGGTACAATATGACATAAAGAGTGCTTTAAAATCAATATGAATAGATTCTTGGAAATAGAACTCTAAGCCCATAAGGACAAACAAAATACAAATGAGGTGAGTATGTCACATAATGCCTGGCACAGCACACGCGACCAGGAAGTATTTGTTGCGCTAATCCTAAATTTGAAAGTCATGTAAGAATTCAATTAGAACTTTGAAAATGCACATATACATTAATGTTATATTCAAAGTACGTCACCTAAAATTTAAACAGCAGGAATGTGGTATTTTTATCCAACAGAACTCATCAAGTATGACCTGATAGATCTCATGCCATAGACCCGCCATCATCTTAGAATTAAATCACGCAGAACTTCCTATCGTACTCATGGTTACACTCATAGTCTGAAAGTGGGTATTTAACTACAAGTGTTAATTCATAATGCCTCATTTTAACACAGCAGTTTAAATTTCTCAAACACTTCCTTGTACACGTCCATCTGTGATGGTCAAAACAGCACCGTAAGGCTGACCAGCTACTGCAGCTCAGGTTCACAAACAGAAACCTGCACTCTCCTCAGTAGACGGTGCTGTGTGGGGAGCTCAGGGCGACTCACCCTACCCACTTCTACAGCTTATCCCTCATCATGTTTTCTCAGAATTTCAACCAGGTCTGGGAGCTGGAAGTTCCAAGTAACATCACCTGTTAACTGGCTCAGAGATCACACATCATCCATGAAGAAGCCTATGTCGGCTTCACTTCATGGCACTACTGGAAGGAGGCCACCGCTTGGAAATCGCAGGTAATATTTTACTCCTTGGTATGTGAAGATTCACCAAATATGGTACTATGATTTTAAAAATGAGTACTGAGATCATATAAAAATTAATTTCATTGTGAAACTTAGTAAATGTAGAATATAAATGTCTTAATGCAATAACTAAGAAAATGCCACATTGTGGTCTAAAAACATCTCAAGTAACCTAGGCTGCTAAATTAGGAGCTGCTGTTCTTCAATGTTGCTATTAACACATTGGCTAAATTTGACATTTCAGATTGCTATTTATATTCTCAGCCATTTATATGTACCTGAATGAAGTCACTGAGTACCAAAAAAGAAAAAAAAAAAAAAAAAAAAAAAAAAAAAAAAATTAAATATTTGTTTAAAAATTTTTTAAAAAAAAATACAAATAATTTTAAATAAAAATAAAAAAATATATATAAAAAAAAATATAATTTATTTATTTTGTTTTAATTGA
>CAUYPK010127458.1:0-25263 GCA_963574355.1 Loris lydekkerianus
AACTGCCTCTACCTAGATACAGCCAATGTGGTACCATGCCACTGGCCCGACCCTGTCACTCACCTCTTCCCCCGCCTTCTTTCCCTGCCCCTTCTCCACAATAAAAAAATAAATTAATTAAAAAAAAAAAAAAAAAAAAAATATTCAGTGGTGAAAAGATTCCCTATCTAACAAATGGTGCTGGGTGAACTGCCTGGCAACCTGTAGAAGACTGAAACTGGACCCACACCTTTCACCATTAACTAAGATAGACTCTCACTAGATTAAAGATTTAAACTTAAAACGTGAAACTATAAAAATACTAGAAGAGAGTGCAGAAATATACCCTGAAGAAGTAGGTCTGGGCAGGTATTTTATAAAGAGGACTTTCCGGGCAATTGAAGCAGCTTCAAAAATACACTACTGAAGCCTGATCAAACTAAAAATCTTCTGCACAGCCACGAACACTGTAAGGAAAGCAAGCAAACAGCCCTCAGAATGGGAGAAGATGTTTGCAGGTTATGTCTCTGACAAAGGTTTAATAATCAGAATCCACAGAGAACTTAAACATATAAGTTTAATTTAAGTTTAAGGGAAAAGAACAAGTGATCCCATCTCAGGCTGGGCAAGGAACTGAAGAGAAACTTCTCTGAAGAGGACAGGCACACGGCCTGCAGACATATGAAAAAATGCTCATCATCTTTAATCATCAGAGAAATGCAAATCAAAACTACTTTGAGACATCATCTAACTCCAGTAAGATTAGCCCATATCACAAAATCCCAAGACCAGAGATGTTGGCATGGATGTGGAGAAAAGAGAACACTTATGCACTGCTGGTGGGAATGCAAATTAACACATTCCTTTTGGAAAGATGTTTGGAGAACACTTAGAGATCTAAAAATATACCTGCCATTCAATCCCATAATTCCTCTACTAGGTATATACCCAGAAGACCAAAAATCACATGATAACAAAGATACTTGTACCAGAATGTTTATTGCAGCCCAATTAATAATTGCTGAGTCATGGAAAAAGCCCAAGTGTTCATCAATCCATGAATGAATTAATAAATTGTGGTATATGTACACCATGGAATATTATGCAGCCTTAAAGAAAGATAGAGACTTTACCTCTTTCATGTTAACATGGATGGAGCTGGAACATACTCTTTTTAGTAAAGTATCTCAAGAATGGAGGAAAAAGTATCCTATGTACTCAGCCCTACTATGAAACTAATTGATAGCTTTCACATGAAATCTATAACCCAGTTATAATCTAAGAATAGGGGGTTGGGAGAAAGGGAGAGGAGAGAGGGAGGAGGATGGGCAGAGGAAGGGTGATTGGTGGGAATTACACCTGCGGTACATCTTACAAGGGTACATGTGAAACTTAGTAAATGTAGAATATAAATGTCTTAACACAATAACTAAGAAAATCCCAGGAAGGCTATGTTAACCAGTGTGAGGAAAATATGTCAAATGGTCTGTAAAACCAGTGTATGGTGCCCCATGATCACATTAATGTACACAGCTATGACTTAAAAATAAAAAAAAAAAAAGAAAGAAAGAAAAGAAAACAAAAAAAGAAAATAAATAAATAAATCCTTTTCATCTCATCTTGGGCATGCCACATCAACTAAAGACTTTTCTCTCAAAACAGATGTTCCATTTAATTCCACATCCCATTAATAAATTATCTACCCAGAAGAAAAAAAAAATTATTTTATCATCAGGACATTGCACCAGATTTTTTATTGTAGCTCAATTTACAATCACCAAGATGTGAAAACAACCCAAGTGCCCATAAACCATGGAATATGTATACCATGGAATAGTATTCAGCCATAAAAATGGAGACACTCATCTTTTATATTAACCTAGAAACATATTCTTCCTAGTAAAGTATCACAAGAATGGAAAAGCAAGTATTCAATGTACTTACTACTAACATGAAGCCAGTAGACAAACTAATACATGCCCACACAAGAGAAAAATCTCAATTCAAGTTAGGAAGGAGTGGGGAGGAGGTCAGGAGGAGGATGGAGGGGGAATGGTATGCTTCCACTCAATGGACACCATGTGGGGGTATATGGCATACTTCCCAGATGTAGGCAAAACTATAGCAGGGACTTTACCTAACAAATCCAAACATTGTAACTTAATAAACCTCATATTAATCTGAATTTTTAAAAAAGACTCCTCACCTAATGTGCACCTAATGCACATCTAGGTTGTATACAGTACACCCCCTAGAATGAAGGGTTCAACTACGACTTGAACTTTGCCTTGGAAATGCAAACAATGTAGCCTAAATATTTGTACCCTCATGTTAATCTTAAATAATAAATAAATAAATAAATGTAAAAAAATAAAGACTTTCCCTAGCCAGTTTATGTCCAAAGCCAGATCCCACAAGTCCTATATGGAATGCAATTGTAAGTAGGAAGGGAATATTCATCAAAACTCTCTTGGTACAATGCAGTGTTCTAGAATCTGAAAAGATGCTCACCTTGACCAAAGTTTAGTCAAGCTCCTTTGAGCCACCTTTTTTCTTTGACTGAGCCCCTTCTTTGGGCATATTTTCAAGAGCCAAGTTTAGAACAATTCCACTGTTAGTTGAAAGAGAATCTCCACCTCAATACATGATCACTCTCAATAGTGTCTGACCAAATTTCCCACTTGCACACCTGGTATCAGATCACCCTGGCCTGCCCTCAGCAAGAATCCTGCCAAGTCTGTTTAGCCAGAATGCCCGCTCTCATTGACACCCTGCTCCTTGGCTATAAATTCTCTCTGTCCACACTGTCTTTGGAACTGAGCCCAGTTCTATACTGAGGTCTCTTTTCTTCTATCACAATAGTCCAAAATTAAACAGGTTTTTCCCACTATACTGCTGTCCAGCTCAGGGTTTTCTTCAATAAACTTATCCCTTCCACACGGCTTGTACATGGGAGCCTTGACTATAGGCAGTCCCTGACTTACATACAACCGCACTTAGGAATGGGGGCTCTTAGTCCTTGACTTACAAATGCTTGACTGACATATGACTCACATGAATGGAGGCTATTTACAGGTAATACGTAAATGTATCTGTTCCAACTTACACACAAATTCAACTTAAGAACAAGCCCACGGAATCTATCTCATTTGTAACCTGGGGACTGCCTGTATTTATTTCACAGAGAAGGCCATTTGTTTATTCAATGGAAGAATGGAAGGACTCTTCCTCAGAATGAAAGATTTTCAGAGATTTAATATGGAAATGCTTTTTTGACACTGAGAATGTTTCATCCACAGACTCAGTTGTTTCAGCTCTGTTTGAGAAGCAATCCCAGGATGCTGGACACTGTACTCAGCATAGGCACTGTGGGGTGAGAGCAAATTGGTAAGCATCCCTTACTACAAGATGGATCTTGGATTCTCAGATGTAACTTCCTGTTCCTCTAACCTCGATATTTTTTCCCATGAGAAATCTAGGATTAGGACCCTTGTGGCTAAATATTTCCCCATATCTAGACCTGGGGGCAGAAGAATGCTAACCAATCTATAAAATCACTACATACTAAAAGGTTCCCATTGGAAAGAGCCATGGAGATAACCCTCCAGGATCCTCAAATACAGATGCGGGAAGTGACACTCCCAAATCTTTACCACTGCGCCCCACCACCAGGTAATGTCTCCCAGGGGGGTAATGCATTACATTTGAAAAACAAGCCATGTTCAGAACAGACAAAAACAAGAAGAGTTGAATTCCAAAATATATTCAAGTAATAAGCCAGTCTAATGCAAGAAAATAGATTAATAAATTATTCTGCATCATAGAAGCCAAAAAAAGACAAAATTATTTGAATAAAATTTCTCTGCCTTCCACTGATTTAACTCCTCGGTTAAAACTCCATCAAAAGAACAGTCTTTGAACTCTAAAGAAGAGAATAATCATGGTTAATAGGGAATTGGAGGAAAGGCAAATTAAGGAAAGAGTTAAGAAAGCAAGACATGAGGTTCACCCAAATGACACTTGAGAGGAGTGATTGTCAACCAGTATGCCATGGTGAGAGAATTGTAGGTGTGCCATGAAAACTTTTAAAGGTCATTAATTAAATTATTTTCAAAAGAAGTTCAAAGCACAGTAAATATACTGTTTACTCTTTTTTTAGAATTTTTTTATTTTAATTTATTTCAAATTAATATAAGGGTGCAAATGTTTAGGTTACATTGTTTCCAATTCTAAGGTAAAGTTCAAGTTGTAGTTGGTGGGATCTCACCTTATGTGCACAATGTGAGGGTATTCATCACGCTCCCTGGGTGAAGGGCTCAATTACTCTTTTTTTTAAATTAGTTACTCCTTTTTTATTGTTTGAGATTCACTGAGGGTACAAAGAATTAGGTTATACTGATTGCATTTGTTAGGTAAAGTCCCTCTTATAAATGTGTCCCACCCCCAAGAGGTGAACCGTACTCTGTGACCCCCATCCTCCTCCTGCCTCCCCTCTCTCTGCTCCCTCATTCTCCTACTTCCGCCCCTTGTATTAAATCATCTACTGCCTTCATATTAGAATTGAGTACATTGGATTCTTGCTTCTCTATTCTTGTGATGCTTTACTAAGAAGAATGTGTTCCAACTCCATCCAGGTTAATATAAAAGATATAAAGTCTCCATCTTTTATAATGGCTGAATAGTATTCCATGATATACATATACCACAGCTTGTTAATCCATTCCTGGGTTGGTGGACACTTAGGTTCTTTCCACATTTTGATGATTTTAAATTGAGCTACAATAAACAATCTAATGCAAACGTCCTTATGATAAAAGGATTTTTTTCCTTCTGGTAGATGCCTACTAATGGGATTGCAGAATAAAATGGGAGGTCTAATTTTAATTCTTTGAGGATTTTCCATACTTCCTTCCAAAAAGGTTGCATTAGTTTTCAGTCCCACTGGCAGTATAAAAATGTTCCCTTCTCTCCACATCCACACCAGAATCTGCAGCTTTGAGACTTCGTAATGTGTGCCAGTCTCTCTGGAGTTAAAATGTTTAGTTTAAATTGTTTTCAACTATAAATTAAAGTTCAAGTTGTAGTTGGTGGGATCTCACCTAATGTGTACAATGTAAGGGTATTCAGCACACTCCCTGGGTGAAGGACTCAATTCTCTCTCTCTATTTTTTTTTTTTTTTTTTTTTACCAATTACTCTTTTTAATTTAAGAATGGCACAGAAGTTTGACTATAGGTTCAAGTGTACCATGAGATAAAAATTGTTGAAAAACACTTTCTTGAGTAATCATGTAGCTAAATTTACTGAGTGCCCAACACATAGCAGGCACTTTTCTAAGTCCTTCACATGGGTTGACTCATTTAATCTTCACAGCAACATATTTGATAGGTGTTATTATTAACTATATTTCAAAGATAAGGAATTAGAGTCCAGAAGGGTAAATATCAGTTGCTAGAATTCTGCCCAGGATTCTGCCCAGGCAGGCAAACTCTTTGCCAGTATAATATGCTGAGTTCCAAAGGAAGCTACAGAGACAATAACTGAGACACTGGCAGTGATCTCTGCAGGGGAAATGCATAGGACTGAGGTTAGGGTCAAAGGACCTCCAAAGGTCAAAGTTCTTATTTCCAAAAACAGATTTTAAAAGATTATGAAAATGATATCCTTGAGCCTGACATCAAACCCCAGGAAGTACATGTCTATACAGACCTTATGAACTTAGAAAGAAAGTGGTAAGCACTGAATACCAGCCCAGCTCATTATGGACAAGTCAGGCCTTCCGATAGGGTCACTAAAATGACAGATTGAGGAAATTCTGGAGACACAGGGCATCTAAATTCAGCAACACATTAGCAATGTCTGTCTTAATATTCTTAAAATCATTCTTGGTTAATGTGGTTAATTGGAAAAAAGTTCCCAAAGAGAGATGCCTAGAAGATGTCTGTCAAATAAGGAGGTCTTGAGGGGTGCAAAGCTCTCTGGTCCTATACTGTTTCTATCAGTGATGAGGATAAAATATACTTTTTAAAGACAAAGGTATCTCAAAGTTTGGAGGCATTACAAATAGACTAAGAGAATCTACATTTTAGAACAACTTTGGACACACTAAAATAATGTATCCAAATTTACAAGATAAAATTTAATGGAACAAATGAAAAATATTGGCCCTGAGTTTTAAAAAATCAATTTAAAAAAGCAAATGTACAAAGTAAAGAATTGTGACAAAAAAAAAAAAATCCTAAAAATTAGACAAAAGCATATGCCGAGGAAAGGATGTAATAAATTGTACTGGGAAAACTTGACAGTCACATGTAGGAGAATGAAACTGGATCTCTATGTTTCACCATATCAAAAAATTAACTCAAGATGAATTAAAGATTTGAATGTAACACCTGAATCTAGAAAAAACATAATAAAAATTATTCTGTATATCAAAAAAAAAAAAAAAAAAAAGAATTGCCTTAAAAACAGTTCATGTGAAAAAGCCTTCAGCACCCAAGCAAATAACAAGCACAAAGTAAGTCCACAGCAGGAGCCTGCTGCCACAAGGATGGAGCTGTCATTCTCCTGAGCTCTGCCCACACCCAGGCCTGGATTTACCAGGGTCCACAACACATTTGAGATGTGCCTTGGAGTGTATCCAGAGGACAACCAGCATCATGCAGAGTCTAGAAACCACATGAGAAAGCACAGGTGATAGGATCTATAGTCTGACAGGTTCAAAACATAACTTACTATTCTCCCCTCACCTTGTCTGTTTCTCATCCAGTGTGTACTATACCATCCATATTGGTTAAGGACACTATCTATCTATCCATCCTTCCCCCAGGCTAGAAACCTAGATATTTCACCACTACCACCACCCATCCCACTGTTGACAAGTGACCTCAGGCCTCCATCCTGTCAAAGTCTATGATAAATCCACTCTTTTCTCTCTATCCACTCTGACTTATTTGGCTGGCAACATTCACTGCTTGGATGACTGCAAAAGCCTTTCAGCTGGTCTTTGTTTCAGTCTTGCATCACTCCATTACACCTCCCTGGCTATACACAATGTAGTACTCTAAAAAGTCAAATATATTATTTCTAGACTATAAAAATCATTGTCTATAAGATAAAGTACAAACTCCCTAGCAGACTTCTGAGACCTTCCACTTTCTGAAGCTTTTGTTCATCACCAATCTCACCTCTGTTACTCCTCTCTGTGCACTCTAGATTCTAAACATAACAAATACTTTGCACTTTCTCTGGCTATAATTTGAACTTTCAATCAGTTCCACCATCAGAGGAGTGAGTCTGGAGGGTGGCCAAATAGATGAGGCCTGGACCATTGCTGGTGGGATTTGCCCTTCTGTGTAGACTTTAAAATGTGCTGCTCAGACTTCCTGCTGGGAGTGTAATCACCTGAATCTCCTGCTGGCTTCCAAATCCACAATTCCTTTATGCAGAGGCCACAATCCCTCAGAGCTACTCCCAGCCCAAGGCAGGAGGGAGGTAGGACTCATCTAATGAATGACTTTAGCTTGAGGTCTTCCCATCACCTAGGCCAAAACTTTCTTGGGACAGAGCTGCAATATGAAGTTCCCCCTACCCAATTTTCTTTCCCTCCCTGCTCTTTCACAGATAGAAGAGCTCCTTTGTGGGATGAAGACTCCCCCTATCTCCTGATTCCCCCTCTGAGCCATTTCTTGCTTGTCTAACCATATCTCCACATCTGCTTCTTGGCAGGTAGAACTCATGCCTTCACTACATCTCATAGTTTTACTTTTTTTCCATCTTCTCTAATGTCTCTTCGTCACAGTCTTATTACCATCATGTTACCATACTACCTTATAAATTACTGAAAAGGCAATACTCTTTATGAAGAATGTATTCAGGAGAAGAAATTGTTCTCTCCCCCACATGTGGTTTTGAACACCATGCTGTGCTATATTCCATACTCTTCTTTCTATGTAAGATGCCCTCAGTCTATTTGACCCCCTGAGGACTCCTACACATCCCTCAGCACCCATCCCCAGCATCATCTCTGTGAAGACTTCCTGGATGCACCTAAGAGGATTTTGTTAGTCCCTCTGTTGAGCCTCTTCAGTTCCTGTTATATCCTCTATTATCACACTGTCTTACTTAGTCAACACTCAGCCTTAACTTATGGCTTCGACACACCTTAGGTGCTCAGAACCATTAGGTGAAATTCCTTTTTAAAGAGTTATTTAATCTGCAAAAGATAAGACTTAATGAGGACATAACTATCTTCAAATTTCTGAAGCATTGTCACCAATGACAACAGGTGTTTTCTCAGAGACACTCTCAATGAGCAGTTTTACATGGTAGGAAAGGTAAGCCTGGGGGAAAGTATTCATTTTACAAAGCAGAACAGACTACTTCCCCTACCCCCAACATGAAATGACTTATGATTTGGAAGCGTTTTTATTCAGTAAGGCATAGCAAGAGTATAGTTGCCTCTGAACTAAAAATCCTTTTAAAACCATTACCTCAAGTTTTAGAAAAAGGCAGATAAATAACAAAGTTCTTTCTCCCTGGGTACATGTGGCAATGATGCCCTTTGGTTTCTTGAGGCAATCTTGGAAAAATGATTTAAAAATACCATTCCTCTCCCTGATCACATTACTCCAAAGGCAGAAAGTACTCTTCCCTTTGATGCTAATCCTACACCCAGCATCAACCATTCCTTAAACTTAAATTCATCACATGTAAAGCATGTGAAACCAATCTCATCCCCTGCTGAAAGTTTCTAAGAAAATGCAATACCTTGTTCTATTGAAACATTTTCTCAGAAGAAATAATTTCTTGTTTAGGGAAGTAGTGTTCACTTCTGCGTGAGCCCTGTTTAACCAGGGCTCTTGTAAGAATTTCTCTCAGCAGTAATAACCCTTTTCTCACATATCTGCATGAGTTTCCTATTCCTAAATAAATGTAAGTGCAATTATGAGAAATTTCTACTGCAGCTCTGGGGCAAAAGACATGAATATAATGTTTCCCCAATGTTATAACATTCCCATTGTATACAAAACACTCTCTTGGAGCTCAAAGAACCTGCTGTCCACTCCAAAGGGTGTCTGCTGCTATCTTTCATGGCCCTGTGTTTGCATGATTATTTTATTGATATTTCTCTGCTACATGTTCCATAAGTTTAAGTAGAGTTTCATCTGTTTTGATTAATTCCTAGTACCACAATGAACTCTCAGAAAATATTTATAGAGTGAATGAAAGCTTCAGAATAGAAAACAATTGTAATTCTCCAAATTGAAATAGGAAATGAGAGTCTGTGAAATCAGCTATGAATTATGTCCCATTCTATTTCTTCTGTGGCAATAACAACATCATCATTTTGGGGAGATGGGAAGCTAGAGCAAGGATAAAACTAAAAGTTAGACTATGTGGCAGGATAAATAATGCCCTGCCCAAAGATATCCAGGTCCTAATCCCTGGAACCTGTGACTGTTATCTTATATGACAAAAAGGACTTTGTCAATATGAATAATTGAGGATATTGAGGCGGGGACATTATCCTGGTGATCTGGTGGGCCCTAACTGTAATCACAAGTATTCATGTGAGAAGGAGATTTGACACAAAGACAGAGAGATGAGGATGTAATAAGCACAGCGCTTTGAAGATGCTAGCCGGACAACTCTGCAGATGAACAAAGGAGCCATGAGCCGCACACTGTGAGGAATAAAGCTCCAGAAGCTGGAAAAGTCTAGGAAACAAATTTTCCCATGGTGTCTTTCAAGAGAGCATAGCCCAGCCCAACCCTTCATTGCAGTCCAGTGAAACTGATTTTATACATCTGAGCTCCAGAATTATAAGAGAATAAGTATGTGTCGTTTTAAGCCACCACGTTTATAGTAATCTATTATAGCAGCCATGAGGAACTAATACAAACCCTAAGTACCATCCTTGGGAGTCTTTACAACATTGACAATAGTGACTATTAATCAAGGCTTACTATGAACCAGGCTCTGTGGTAAGGACACTGTGTGTATTGGCTCTTTTGAGCCTTACCTATAGTTTCTATGAGGGAAATCTGTTAGAAGTCCCAATTTATTGGTACAAAAACTGTGTTATATAGTTATCTTAGGAATTTGAAGCAAAGCAGCTCCCAATCCAGAGCTGGTTCGCCTGACCTCAGTTCTCTAAAGTCAGCTCCAGACTTTAGAGTGTGGTGACTCTTCTGCATCTTGATATATTTGAGGGTGAGGAGCTACGACCGGCCACCTAGAAACACCACTGCTGCAAGGGGGTTCTTTTTGTCTATCACCATCGTATCATTGACTTCAAAGGATTGTTTCAAATAGTTCCTCCTCAGCAGATGAAAAAACTGAGTCGTAAACTGATTAAGGGTATTCAACAAACCTGTGGCAGAACTGGGAACAGAGCCCTGTTGAATAGCTAGTATGTTTAAACAATCACACCACATTTAATGTGCTTTTAACTCTTCCAAACATTTTCACTTCTTTATCTTTTCTGAGCCCCACAATAATTCTGCAGGGTGAGTAAAATAAGTCTTGTGACTTTCATTTTAAAAATGAAGAAACTGGAACACAGAGGCAGAGCAGAGTGCACACATTCCCTCTGTTGGTTTGTATGGTGTCAAGGACAGAGTTCAAGTCTCCTAATAATCAACAGAATGAAAAGACAACCTCCGTAAGGGGAGAAAATATTTGCAAATTATACATCCAACAAGGGTCTAATGTCCAGAATTTAGAGGGAGCTCAAAACAACTCTCCAACAACAACAACAAAAATAATCCATTAAAAAGTGGGCTCACTAGGCTGGGAACAGTGGCTCAGACCTATCATCCTAGAACTCCGGAGGCTGAGGCCAGTGGATTGCTTGAGCTCAGGAGTTTGAGACCAGCCTGAGCAAGACCAAGTACCCTTCCCTACTAAAAAAAAAAAAAATAGAAAAAGATTATCTTGGCATCTAGTCAAGCTGTGACTACAGGTCAAGCTGCTGAGGTAAGAGGATCGCTTGAGCTCAAGTCTTTGAGGTTACTATGAGCTGTGATGATGGCATGGCACTCTAGCCTGGACAACAGTGAGACTATGTCTCAAAACAAAATAAAATAAAAATTTTTTAAAGTGAGCTTAAGGACATGAATAGACATTTTTCAAAAGAAGACAAATGGCCAACAAGCTTATAACAAATTTTCAACATTACTTATCCTCAGAGAAATGCAAATTAAAACCACAATGAGATATGTTACACCAATCAGAATGGTTACTATTGAAAAACAATAGCAGATGTTGGCAAGGATACAGAGAAAAGAGAACTCTTAAAACACTTTTGGCGGGAATGTAAATTAGTGCAACCTCTATGGAAAACAATATGGAGACTTTTCAAAGACCTAAAAGTACAACTACCATACAATACAGTGATCCCAATACTGGGTATCTACCCTAAGGAAAAAGAAATCAAGGTATAAAGAAGATATTTGTATTTAGATGTTTATCTCATCATAATTCACAATAGCAAAAATATGGAATCAACCTAAGCTATCAGAAGACTGGATAAAGAAATGTGGTATAGAGACACAGTGCAATTCTACTCAGCCATAAGAAAAGAAAGAAACCATGTTTTTTGCAATAACATGGATGGAACTGGAGGCCATTGTCTTTAGTGAAACAGCCAGATAAAGAAAGACAAATACTGCCTGCTCTCTCTTATGAGAGGGAGCTAAATAATGTGCACTCATGGAAACAGTGTGGAACAATATACAGTGAAGACATGGGGGTGGGGACATGGAAGTAGATGATGAGAGGTTGTTTGGTGGATACAATGTATATTGTTGTAGGGGTAGCTGCACTTAAGGCCTTGACTTCACCAAAATGGAATGTATCAATGTAGCAAAATTGCACTTGTACTCCATAAATATATATAAACAAAAAACAAATTAACAACAACAACAAAAAAGAGTTCACGTTTCCTATCTAGACCTGAGCTCCCTCCACTCATTCATACTTAGCTGTCTTATAAATGTTCCAGCACCACTTACTGGGCTGCTCTGTGCATGACTTCAGAGACTAGGCTCACCAATTCAACAGGCCCAATGAGACCCATCTAAGCAGTGGGGTCTCTAGTAGCCACTACCTACGTGTGGTTATTGAGCATTTGAAGTGTGGCTAGTCTTTTTTTTTTTTTTTTTTTTTTTTTGCAGCTTTGGCCAGGGCCGGGCTTGAACCCAACACCCCCAGTATATGGGGCTGGCGGCCTACTTCTTGAGCTACAAGCACTGCCCTGAAGTGTGGCTAGTCTTTGTAAAGACATGCTATAAGGGTAATATACATACTAGATTTTGAAAAGTTAGTATAAAACATATATTTATATATAATTATAATTTTTATTTTGATTATGTGTGAAAATGATAATATTTTAGATTTAATTGCATAAAATACATTTTTAATGACTTTCACTTGGTTCTTTTTGCTTTTCTAATATGACTACTTGAAAATGTAAAATTAAATGTATGCATCCATATTTCTATGGTATGATACTTCTCTAGATTTTACCCCAGTTAGTGCAAGGAAGAGTCTCTTCCCAATTTGAGATTAATGAACTTTGCCTTGATCTTGATCAATTGAAATATGACTCAAATACTTCCTCAATTACCACTCAATCCAAAATAATCCCTAAAAATATAATGCCAGAAGAGAACTGAAATAAAACATAGAATTCTTAAAAATAAGACACAAAACTCAGAAGCCATAATAGAAAAAAACTTAGAAGGAAAACTTAGAAGGAAAACAACTCTCATATGACAGACAAGAAACTAGCCTTATAAAAAGAAATTCTACAACTCCTTTACAAATGAGATGAGCAACTCAATTGAAAAATGGGCCAAAGATGATAGTTCACCAAAGAGAAAATACGGTAGCTTTTAAATACATAATAAGGTGACCAGCTCTACCAAAAATAAGAGAAATGCACATTGAAATTGGCACACTAACAGAGACATAGGCTTAAGGACCAGAACAGAGAACCCAGAGATGAAATTACCCTCATATTCTCATCAGATTTTTGACAAAATATTTAAAAACACACTATATACACCGAGGAAAACAATCCCTGTTCAATAAATGGTGGTGGGAAAACTGGATAACCACATACAAAAAACTGAAACAAGATCTGTATTTCTCTCCATCACAAAAATCAACTCATGATGGAGAAAGACTTGAACCTAAGTCAGGAAACTATTAGAAGCCCAGAAGAAAATGTTGGAAAAGCTATTTGTTTGTTTGTTTGTTTATTTAACATCACAATATTTTTTATTATCTTGAAAAGACCAAGAAGAAGGGGAAAAACCCTTATTGATATTGGCCTAAGAAAGAATTCATGAAGAAGATGCTGAAAGCAATCACAGTAACAACAAAAATAAATGAATAGGACATGATGAAATTAAAAAGCTTCTGCACAGCCAAAGACACAAGCAAAAAAGAAAGCAGACAACTTACAGAATAGGAAAAAATATTTTCAAGATATATATCTGATAAAGGATTGATAACCAGAATCTACAAAGAACACAAGCACATCAGTGAGAAACAACCAAACAACCACATTAAAAAGTGGGCAAAAAACTTTTCAAATGAAGATACACTAATGACCAACAAACTCGTGAAAAAATGCTCAAGGTCTCTAATCATTAGGAAAATGCAAATCAAAATCATGATGAGATATCACCTTACTCCAATGAGAATGGCTCAAATTAATAAGTCCCAAAACAACATATGCTGGTCTGGACACAGAGAAAAAGGAACTCTTACACACTGTTGGTGGGACTGCAAACTAGTGCAAATTCTATGGAAAATTGCATCGACATACCTCAAAGAACTTAAAATAGATCTACCATTGACCCAGCAATCCTATTGCTGGATATATACCCAAAAGTAAAAAGGTCATTTTAAAAAAAGGACACCTGCACTCAAATGTTTATGGCAGCACAATTCACAACTGCAAAGATGTGGAAAGAGCCCAAGTGCCCACCAATACATGAATGGATTAATAAAATGTGGTATATGCATACTATGGGGTACTGCTCAGCCATAAAGGGAAATGGTTTCTATTATCTTTTGTGACAAGCTGGATGGAACTGGAGATCATTCTTTGAAGCAAAACTTCACAAAAATGGAGAACCAAACACATGTAATCAATACCAGGTTTGCAACACTTACATGCACATGTGGAAGTAACTAAATCTCAATGAAAACCAAGCTGGGACAGGGGTGGGATAAATTCACATCTTATGATTGGGTATGATACACACCGGGCAGGAGGCACACTTTACAACCTTGACTCAATTTGTGCAAAAAACAGAGTATGTAAATAAAACACGTACACCAGCTAATACTCTGAAATTTTAACAAAAACTTTGCATCAGGTTGGCAAAGATAAAAAAGCTTCCAGATGCTTTGTGTCATTACAGGTATGGAAAATATAGTCCCAAGCAGCATCTAATGAGGGTAATTTGGCAATAATTAGCAGTAGATATAATCCCAGAGGTTCATAATATGCATAACATTATTCACTGGACCAAAATTGTTACAGCAAAGAATTAAATGCAAATTTAATATCGTCAATAGAAGATTTACTAAAGTAAGGTGTATCATAGAACGCAATCTTATGTGGTCATTGAAAAGAATAACACAGGCAAAAGAACCAGAAGAAAAAGAAGAAAATTGGAGGATGATACTACCTGACTTCAAGATTCACAATAAAGCTACAATAGTTAGGATGAGTGAAAGCTTAAATAAACTGTAAGATATCCAGACAGCACGCTATTATTTAGCAATAAAAATAAATGAGTGATCTAGCCATGAAAGGACATGGGAAGGCCTTAAAAGCATACTACTAAGTAAAAGAAGCCTGGAGTAATGCACCCTTTGTCCCCTTAGGAACGGGCAGGACAAGGGTCCCCAGGAGAGCAGCCCCAGACACAAGGGTCCTCTTCTTCCCTACATGGTTCTCGGACAGCCGATGCAGTTGACCAACTAAGAATTCTGTAAGTCTGGTGCCCAGTTGGGAGCATAAATTACTGAAGGGTGGGGATGCAGGCAGGGCAAATTGAGTGGACCCTCTGAATCTGGGCACTAACTCTGGTTCCAAAACCCTTTCCAGACTAGAGTTTTCAAAATGAACTGGTCCTCAGAAGAATCCAGCTCAGAACATAGGACAAAGTTTTAGAAAGCTGACCTTCACACACCCAGTTTACCTCCTGATAAAATCAGTTTTCTCCATTCCATAGGCAGGAAATAACAGTTTTGACATCTGTGCCCTTAATTCAGAAACACCCATTCTAAATGGTTGGAGTGCCTCACTACTATTCCAGGGACATTACTCATGTGCTATGGGGGCAGGAGAGACTCTGGAACTGCAATCCCCTTCTGATTGCATGCTGAGCAATCCCCCAGGTCCTCTAATATTTCAAGAGAAAAACTCCTGTTTTTCTTGGAGAAAGGAGAGCAAAGCATTGCTTTGAATGTTTTCATTACAGAGGTTGTAAGTTAAGAGCCACTGGCAGCTATTTGTGCTTAGACGTGTAACCTAATGGCTCTCAACTTGTTTCCTCATCTGCAAAATGAGAATAATGATGCCTTTCTCGTGGGATGGTGATATGGACTAAATGAGATAATCTATGGGAAAGTACGCAGTACTCCGTCAATCACACCATCTTGGCAAGTGAATTTAATTTCCTCTCTCCTTAGAAGAAGTGCAGATACTCAGTACAGCATTCTGCATACAGAAAATTAGTGAAACCTTCTCAAATCACTGGTGGCCTTGCAAGCTTTTCACGCTGTCTCCATATTTCAGCTCAGGTCTAACTCACATACCTTCTTAAACTATTCCTGGAAATGAACAGAAAAGAACACTCACTGTGCAAGCACATGTGGGGAGGGGTTCCAATCCTTGTACCATTCTTGCACAAAGGGACTAGTTAGCTAGACCTCAGGTGGGGACATTCCTTGTACCATTCTTAGCATAAAGGGACTAGTTAGCTAGACCTCAGGTGGGGGCAGTTGGTTTCTAATTTTTTTAAGTGCCGCCTGTCTTTTTTCTTTCTAAATTAAACTAGATTTCCAGTGTAAATCTCCCATTCCAGAAAGTGTAGAAGCAAAGAAAGGCCTCAAGGACAGCCAGTGGCCAGGCAGGGGTCAAGCACTGGTTGGATTTTTACTTTAATTGTGCTTCTCTCAACAAGCCTAAGGTAGGTACTATTATTTTCCCCCATTTTACTGATGACAAAGTTGAAGTGCAGAGAGACTAATCAGCCCCAGGTCACAGAGCTCATATAGTGGACACAGGATTAATAAAATCTATGTGCTTGATCAGTTAGGTTAAACTGTGGAGAGACCCAGAGCACTGCCGACCTGTGGGTGGGAAGAGGCGGCAGCCAGGGCTTGAGCTTAGGGAGGACACACCCTTCCTTATCCCTCTTCTCAACCATGCCTTTGATGTAAGACTATCTTTTAATTCTATCTCTGCCTGATTCTCTAATCTACATGCTCTATTCTCCCTAAATCCTTGATCCCTTAATTTTCATGTGGATTTTATTTTTAGAAGCATGACCTGGGTCTCCTTTTCCCAGCTAGTCTCTTCACTTCTGTCTCTCAATTTTTGCCTTTCCCAACTCACTGTTCTCCACTCATCATCTAAGCCCTTGTCTCCTTTTTTTTTTTTTTCTTCTTCTTCTTCTTTTTCTGAAAGAGTCTCACTATGTCACCCTCTGTAGAGTGCTATGATGTCATAGCTGACAGCAACCTCAAACTCTTGGGCTTCAGTGATTCTCTTGCCTCAGCCTCCCAAGTAGCTGGGACTGTACAACACTTGGCTATTTTTAGAGATGAGATTTTGCTCTGGCTCAAGCTGGTCTCAAACCAGTGAGCTCCAGCAATCCACCTGCCTTGGCCTCCCAGAGATCTAGGATTACAGGCGTGAGCCACCACGCCCGGCCTCTAAACCCTTGTCTCTCAATCCTGCACTCATTTAATAAGTCTGTTCACTCTCCTCCAGCTATGCCTTGGGATTCCTGACCATCCTAACTTTGCTTCACAGTCCCTCTGCCTGGAATAGCCTTTCTCTTTCCTCCCCTCAAACCCTATGTGTCCTTCAAGACATCCATGGATGTGAAGCCATCCCCTCCCCATCACCTCAGCATGGAGAGGTAGTGCCCCCTGTGTTTCTGTAGTCAGCCTGCCCTATGGAGTGCCTTCTGCAAGGACTCACTAAGCGGCCTCTATATTGTGAAAAGGTCCATGTCATCTAACACAATGCTGTATATACGATAGAAGCTTGACAAATGGTTAAACGTTAGCCACATCAAGATGACACACTCATCAAGCTACCAGCTACTTCAGCTATATGCACTCTGTCCCCCTGGAGGCAATTTAAAGCCCACTAAAACATTATTAATTTCTATACTATTAAGAATAGAATACAAATGTTCTTGCCACAACAAATAAGTCACCAAGGACACGGTTATGTAATCAGTTAGACATAAGCATTCCACATTGTATAGCAAATCAGCACATTGTGCCCCATAAATGCATTAATGTACACAGTTATGATTTAATAAAGAATTTTAAAAAATAAATAAAATCCACATGTATAAAACCCATGTCTGCACATAATAATTCCTGTTGCCAGCAAGAGCAACTACACTGTGCGGGCAACTGAGGAAGGGAGCTAGTCCTCACTCAGAGGTGGAGAGAAAACAACAACCTGGAATTAGAAGACGAGAGAAGAAAAGAGGAGGAGTGGGGAGGATGGGGAAGGGGGAAGAGAAACATCAGGATTCTTCAACAGGAGGAAATTGGGAAAGCTGAGTTTGGGTCAGTCTTAAACAAATAACCCCTACCCCAAATCCTATTCAAAAAGAGAAGAAAGGTTAAAAACAAATTCTGAGGATATCCTGAACATGTATCTCAGTTAATTGAATGTATTTAAATTCCTGCCAGGTATTGTGATTCTATAGAGTCACCCTCATGTTTCACTTGTTTTTATTTACCTTCTGATGTACAAATATGTATTTGAGCAGCTCTGAAAAAAAAAAAGTCAAGGTTTTTTTTGTGTGTCTTGTTCTGTGTGTACTGATCATATTCAGCTAAGAGGAGTTTTCATGTTGGATTAGAAACGAGTCGAGACAATTAAATGTGGAGTCCACCACTGCTTTCTGAATTCCCCCAGCCGTCGCTAACTCACTAAAGTCAGGAAGCAATAATAACTCCTTCTCTCTATAGGACGCATTGGCTCCCCAGGAAACTTCAAAGCTCTCTTCTGACGCTTGGGCTCTGCAGCTGCCAGGAAAGAAATGTGGCTCCATTTACCTCGAGGGGAGTCACAGCGCAGAAAGGAGGGGCAGGACGCACAGCAGACCCCACATCCACCCTGCCTCTGCTGTGTCACACACCACACCCAGCACCCTGGCTTGGAGCAAGAAAATAGAAGAGTTGGCAGTGGCACCATATGTCCCACACACCCAGGCGAGCTTCGTAAGATCAGGAACTGGGTGCAAGGTGGTGGCTCAGTAAGCCGTGTCAGTTGTCAGAAGAGAGAGTTAGCAGGACAGGTCACACCATGCAGCACTCCAGTGATAGAAAAATGTTCCCAGGCTATTCCTCTCAAGGTTCCTACAGTAACACAGTTCTTTTCTAAACAGAAATAAGTAAAAACAAAACTGTATACTCTGGTACCTCCTAGCAGGCATATCCTCATACTCACCCTGTCCCCTTCGATTAATCAAAGTTAGGATTATTTACTGAACACATAATATGTGCGAAGGCTTTCAGCCTTACTGTTGTGAGACCTCACAGCCCTCCTTAGAAGGAGGTGTTCATTATTACCCGTATTCTATAAATGATGACACTAAGACTCAGAAAGATGTAATTTAAAAAAAAAAAAAAAATCAATGCTAGACATCTAAGGAAGAAATGTTCCTCATAGTTCTGCAACTGTCAGTTTGTCCTGGGAGAAATCAGTTCACAGCTGTGGAGCTCAGTGATGCCATGGGGGGCTCCCTACCTGGCAGACCCCAGTCTGCGTGACTTCAGCTCAATATCAGCAGTGCACCTTCATCCAGCTTGGAGGGAGACATGAGCATCCATTCTTCAGGTACAAATGAACAGATACAGGCACAGCATCATCCAGACTACATGCCTGGTTTCACTCTCAGCTGACAGTTGAAGAGAATGAAGCAAACTTGAAAATGTAAACCAGCCTTCAGCTGACAAGGCAGCTGAGGCAAAACCAAGCAGAGGCTGAATTTGCCACCATTCAACAGATGAGGAGGTTGAGACACAGCAATCGACTTTCCTGGCCAACAACACACAGCTAGCTGCTGAGGGAAGAGAGTCATGACTTGAACTTGACTCTGTCTTCCCCCATTGTGCATGCTCTTTGCATAACACCCTAATGTATCCAGCATTTGCCATGCTGAGAACAGGCACCGAGCAAGACTCCACACTCTCTAATTTCAGCATTAGCCTCTAGGTTTAAGAGCTATTTCTGATATGACACAATCATATCAGAAATATGATATGATTTTGGTGGTAAAAGGAGAAAATCCTTCATCTAGAGGACCTTGGATCTCATAGATTCTTCACTTCAGTGGACAACTGACCATCACCCTGCACAAGAGGCAGGTGGCTCAGAAGTACATGTTATCTATGTTGCTTCCTAGTATTGATGATGCTAGACATATTTTGCTAAACAATATGATCGGGTTGTGTAAGGTTTATTTCTGCCACTATTAGCCCTAAGACCAGAGATGACAGAACAGACCTGCCTATAAGTCGGTATAAATGTTAGAAGAATGGCCACCCATGATGGTCGGTGGTCGTCTTCCTGTCAAATTTTGCATAGCTTTATTCTTTAGATTAAACAGTTACCCATTGGTCTGAGGATGCAGGACTTCTCCCAAAACTGTCAGAACACAGCTAGCTTCTGAGGTTGAGTGCATTAAGTAAGTCTCAAAGACACTGCAAGGTGATTTCCAGTGGCTGGAGACAAGAGGAAGGAAGAAACAAAATATATACTCAAAAATGTGGAGATAGGAGAGCACAAAGTGCAGGACTTAAAAATATGCATAGGTAGCCTGTGCTGGCAGGAAGACAGGGAAATGCTGTCAGCCTTCATGAATTCCATCAGTTCTTGTATCTGGGAAGAAAAAAAAAATGTTTTCATTTGTGAACAGGCATCAAAAAAAGCTGGTCTATGATCCTTAGTACTTTGGAAGATCAGTAATTTTGGAATCCAGTGAATGTCACATACAAATTCTCATTTAAATTTCCCTACACAAGGGAGCACTGACATATTTTATGAGCGCTCCTTGAAGGAGAGGGCAGCCTCTTTCTGATTGTTTTAGATTGTTTCTGTGTTACAACCAACTCCCATGTGAATGCCTACAGAGTCAAGGCATTTGGGGCACAAAGACTTCCTTCACCTCCACATATGACTGTGGTAGCCCACTGAAGAAATTAGTTTTTAAAACTGGAACAAAACCAGCGATTATTGCAGTGATTTTCAACTACTGGTATGCCATGAGAAGATCTTAGGTGTGCTGTGAAAATTTTTCAAGATCACCAATGAAATTATTTTCAAAAGAAGTTTAAACCACAGTAAGTATACTCTTTTTTTCACTCATTTTAAAATTAACATAATTTAAGTGTGCCATAAAAGTTAACTATAGGTTCAAGTGTGCTGTAATTCTAAAAGGCTGAAAAACCCTAGATAATTGGAAAGGGATAAGTTTGGAAGTAAGTCAGGAGGCCTGGTCTTGGTTGGGCTACCCTACCTGTGGGACTTTGGGCATGATGAGAAAGGGCAGACAACATGATGTCAATTCCTAATCCTGTCAGGAAAGCACCATGAACATTACACACATTACCTTGTTAGTTCCTTTCACAAGCATGTAAGTGTGATTCATCCCCACTTTATGGATTAGAAAACCACAAACTCACAGCAGCTCAAGTGGGACACTATGGAGCTCGGACTCACCCAATGCTTTCCTAACTTTGAACCTACTACACTTTTTATTATTCCAAATGGCTTTTCTGTTTTGGATATTAAGACCCCTCTGCATTTCAAACCTGTTAGTTCTAAGATTCTGGATAGAGTTATGACAGTAGAGTTCCAACAGGAAAAAAAAAATTACTCATAATGCCCTATAAATGCTATGAATCTTTATTGAAAAGATCAAAATAAGCGAAAGAATAGTCACTAATTCTTATTTAAGTATTACAATAAAAGTTTAATAAACATTTGTGTTATACTTTCTCCCTACTGCCTTTGACATTTTAAGAAATATGAGATATGGGTGGCACCCGTGGCTCAGTGGGTAGGGAGCCAGCCCCATATACCAAGGGTGGTGGGTTCGAACCCAGCCCCGGCCAAACTGCAACAAAAAATAACCAGGTGTTGTGGTGGGTGCCTGTAGTCCCAGTTACTCGGGAGGCTGAGGAAAGAGTATTGCCTAAGCCCAGGTGTCGGAAGTTGCTGTGAGCTGCGATGCCACAGCACTCTATCAAGGGTGATAGAGTAAGACTCTGTCTCTAACAACAAAAAAAAAAAAAAAACAGAAAAGAAGAAGGAAATATGAGATACAAGGTGCCCCTATGAATATGCAAATATCCAAATTATTCTCAAAAACTAATACATGATCAACCCACAAATAGGTTTTTAAAAGATCTGCAAAATCTATGATAAAAAAGCTATAGAATCAGGTTCTCCAATAATATTACTCAGTTTATGTATGTCTGTGTGATAGACAGGTGATGATAGGTCAATTGATCTCCATCCATCTGGCCAAAACTAATGATCAGTCTCTACCGCCATCTTGCTTTTCCCCTCAGCAGCATTTGACAGAGTTGACAACACCCTTGCTCTTGAAGCACTGTCTCCACCTGTGTGCTGGGGCACTGCACCTTGAATATTGGTGATTGTGTCCCAGTCTCCCTTGGGGGCTGCCCCTGACCTCTAAGGTGGGCGTACCACAGGGCCATCCTCCATCTACATGACATTCCAGTTCTTGGAACACAGCAGACACTCAGGAAATGTGTGTGAATTGGACAACTGAATCTTCTGCACTGTCCTGTTGACCTTGTGAATATGGCCTTTATCTTTTGTTATCTGTCTATCAACTTACCTAAAGTTCCTTTCGCTTATATTTCTTCAAGCTGAAATTTTATTCCTTCAATACCAGCCACCCCACTTCACTAATTATGGCTAGAATCACTTCTTTTTTTAAATGCTGCCTCTGCCTTTTTGCCTAAACACTCTATTCTTTGAATGGTCCATATATGACCCATGTACCCACTGTGGAAAGAGTATTTTAAGTATGTTCCTCTGAAAAGGAGTATAATCTGATTTGGTGCTAGAAAGAGCTTCTCATCTCTGCCTTCTCCCAGCCCCCATCTCAGCCCTGGATACCCAAACATGAGACGGCAACACTGGCGTGATGTCAATTCCTCCAGGAGCCTTGGTTTGGTCCGTGTCTAACGCTGTGTGAGTAACATAACCACAGAAGAAAGATGATGAAAAAACTTGATATAACTCTTCTCCTTGTCTGGGTCTGGAGCAGAAGGGCCCACGAGGCTAGCACAGCCTGGGTAAGAGAGTGTGTCTGTGTTTTGCTGGGGCTACTATGCAGAAATAGATTATAGTCACATTGGCTCCAGGCTGGAAATAGCCAATGAGCAATTTTCACAGATTTGTATGAAAAAAAAAAATCAAACACTACTCCAGACTATCTTAAAAATAAACCTTTGAAAGAGGTATATTAGAAACCATTTTTAAAAGATGCTTGCAAACTTTACCTTCTAAAATACGTGAAGCAATTTAAGGAACAACATAGTGTTACTTGTCTGCAGTGAGATGCTATCACTGGAATGATTTCAACAATGGCTGACAGCAACCTTACTTTCCTATATTTTACATAATTGCATAAAGTGATTCAGAATTGACCTCAACGCATGAAAACAGGCAGCATATGGCATTAAGATGTCATGGTGAAGGAAAATGCATTATAAAAATCACTTGCAAAAGCTAAGAGATCAGCTTATTTTTCAGAAACCATAAAATCTGTAATCATTCATTCCTTTCGAAGGATGTGACCCAGACCATTGTAAAAGGTTCTATTATAGTCTCCAATTTTTTTCATTTACTAATGCTTAACTAAGAAGGGGAAAAGAGAGCTCCAACAATCTTTACCGTCCAAGCAATCAAATCATTATTCATTCTATTCTATTCCCATTCTCCACTGAATGTATTGTAATCTAGTTGTTGCCAGACAGCCAACTCCAGCAGGGCACAGAGATTTCCCCTTACTGACCTGGAATTCATTTGGAGCAGCTCAATTCACAAACCACTTCATTGAATGAATGTTGGACACAAATAAGATAGTAATTTATATAGAGTCAATATAGAAACTTGGGTGATTAGAGACAGGATAAGCACCGATGAAAAGGGCGTTTTCCTGTAAAAAAAAAAAAAAAAAAAACACGATTAACATTGACATAAAGTAGATGAACACACAACCTTCTCCTAAAGTAGTCAGTTTCCCAAGCAATACAAATGTGTGAAAATTTTTCTGAGAACTGTTAAATTTCTCACCAGAGGAATCACACACGATCTTTGAGATTTCTGTAGAGGACAGAAAAACCAATCAGCACTGTTTGGTTCCCAGGCAACCCTTACCACCTACCTACTATGTGCCAGGCATTTATCCTGAAGTCTGAAAACAGAATGTCCTTTCCTGCATTAGTAAGGAAAAAGACTTCTGCAGCTCCATGACTCACAAAGTGCTCCATTCATTGTCTAAAAATGTACAGCTCCTATTGTAAGATAATGCATACAAAGCAAGGCGCGTGAGCTTTGACTCACCCATGGAACACGTCACTTGTCAAGGCAAGGCAGATCACTTTCACTGACCTCACCTACACACCCTCAGCTGTCATGCGGCCCATGGGTATGACACCCATGCTACTCTCCAACACCTGCCTATAATCTGCCCTGCTTCTGACAGCACCCCAGTCATTCCTGTCCCCAACCCCAGGAGGCAAATTCAAAGAAAGATCAGGGTAAGGCTTTCCACACACTCGCCCAAAGGCCTCAGGGAATGTCTGCTTACCGGGAGCCTGGTGACATCACATCCCTACCTCCCTCCTCACCTCGATTCTCCTGCCCCACCCCCCTTCACCATCAGAATCCATAGAAGTCCACACCTGCTAAAGCCCACCTCATTTGTTTCATGTGTATACTTGCTCCAGGAAAGGCCCATAGTCACAGCCTACGTTTTACCTGGCTAGAAATGAACAGACTAAAGGGGGCACAAGAGTGTGGAGAAAGGGGATGGATGGTCCTCTGAGAATCTGGATACTTGTAAACTGCTCCGAACATGCCTATCTAGTACCTAGAGGTTTTTCCCTGTACCTAAAACAAACATAGTATAGATGGAGCCCATAAAGTGCTGTCAATATTTAATCATTTTGACACACAAAAATGTCCATTTTATGTTTCAACCTAATCATAAACAGTGACTGATTCCTTGGCTCCATTAGTTCTAAAGTTCATCTTTTTAAAGATTCAGTAGACTATTATGACTTGTCACTATCCTTTAGAACTTTTTTTATTATGGGAATCTGGTTCCATATCACTAACAACTGACCACAAACAGATTTTGGAACATAACCTGTTCATACATTTAGGCCTGCCTACAAAGGATATTCTTTCCCAAGCAAGCCAGGCTAATGGACTGCATTTATTAGAATTACAGAATAAAGAAACCACACAAGGCTGACTTTTGGTCTCCAGATATCCCTCTCAGCCTTCTGGCTCCAAAACATGATCATAAATCTCATCTGGTGGTGAACAGGCTGGTCATGGAAAGCCAGAAGCAGGACTGCCATCAGACTCACGAGGCTCGGTGAGCACCACAGGTCTGAATGTGGAAATGCAAGAAAAGCTGCTTTCAAAGGGTGGACAGGTAGGGGGATGTGAATCTGAAACAGTGTCCTCAATCATGACTGCCTGTTGGAATAGCCTGTGAAGGTTTCAAACTACTGGTGCCTGTGCCACCCCAGAAATTCTCATGTCCTTCGACAGGAGTATACCCGAGGCATCAAAATTTACAGATCTCCCTAGGAAATTCTAAATTGTTCTAAAGATTGGCAAAAAAAAAAAAAAAAAAAAAAAAAAAGACCGAAATTAAATCCAAAAAACAAAAAACACAAAAGAATATTTATTATTTAAAGGTCCAAAAAATGCCCTTTAACCAGG